>OMLB01051440.1:0-11189 GCA_900302555.1 Myripristis jacobus
GAGATTGTAACAATAACCACACCAGTGCGACTGGGCTAGTAGCTTCTATTATACTCAGTACTGTAGAACAAAATGCATGGGAGTCAAACTATACTAGTCTGGGTGTGTGTGTGGATGCCTGTGTGTGTTTGTTGGTGAGTGTGAGTGCGCGTGTGTGTGTTTGTAAAAAAAAGAGGGGTGTGTTAAAGGTGGAATGTACTGTGGGTAGGTGTGTTAACCTGCTCCAGCGGTTCCCACGCTCTTCCATAGTCAGGTAGTCAGACCTTTTCCACTCTCACCTATGTGTGTACTTCGCCTGCCCCCTTGCCAGTGTATATGTGTGTCTATATGTGTGTGTGTGGGTGTGTGTATGTGTGTCAACACCTCATCTAACCTCTCCACCTGTGTGTATGCGTGAGTGTGTGTGTCTGTGTGCGTATGCTTCACCTCGGTGTCCTCCTCTGCAGTTTAAGCAGTGGATGTCTCACCTATTTCACATCAGACTTTTGTGTACACTGACTGGCCTGTCGTGTGTTATGTATGTGTGTGTGTGTGTGTGCGCGCGCGTGTGTTTAGTCTGTTCACTGCTGAATGTGGGGCGGTCGGTCCCTCACGGTGGCTTTCACACACACTGACTGTGTCTTTCACTGTCTGTCTCTGTCTGTCTGCCCGTCTGCCTGTCTGTCTCTGCCGCAGGACAGACAGACAGACAGACAGACGCCACACTACTTTCTCACAGGCAGGAATGATCTTATAACACGTACTGTCTTTTCTAAAGTAACTGTCAAAAGTGTAAACGTGTGTTTGTACCCATCTAAGCCTGCGTAGCCAAATAAGAGGTGTGTTTGCGTGTGCGAGTGAGAGTAAACTTGAGTGTTTGTATGTATGTATGTGTGTGTGTGTGTGTGTGTGTGCCTGCCTGTGTGTGTGTATGTGAAGCCCTGTGGAGGCTACACTACTCTGTGTTTGCTGTTCCCCATCCTGTTTTTATACATTTGCATTTTTTTAAGGCTGAGTTTCTGTCATTGGCTGAGTGAGCGAGAGGAGGCAGATCCTCCACGCCACTGCCCTGTCACTAATCTGCCACTCTGTTCCAAATAAAAGACCTGATTGGGTAAATCTGTCTTCTCTGTCTTTTTGTCGTGTCACGTAACAAATATGGCTGGATTAAAAACAAAGGTAGGGGACTTTATTGTGAGCTCCTGGCAGCACTGACCTGATGTCACTGTGCGACCCGTCCGTCCTGTTCCTCCTTCTGCTGCTGCAGGCCCGTCATTGCAAGCTAACATTAGCAGCACTGTGTAAAATTAGTTTGTTAAAGTTAGACGGTTTTATTTATCCTCAGCTGTGAATACCTCTGTGGAGACTTGAAAGCCTGTGTTAAAAAAAAAAAAAGCAATCAGTTTAAAATTACCATTTTGACAATGAAACCACTCTCAAATGAACCTCACAATCACCAGTTTTTTTCCATTAAAGTTTTTTTTCCCTAATAATAATCACAACATAATGATTTTGCTCAGTATATGTACCCTCAGCTTTTGATGTTGCTGACAGAGAATAGTATGCATAGAAGCTAGGGATAGAGTCCACTATTTTAGTACTTTACTGACTGTCTATGTCTTTAATGTCTGTGTTATGAATATGGAGACCTGAAAATTACATTTTGAACTTGGACTAACTTGATTTGATATAGGTCTTTTCTCAGATAATTGTATAATCTCATGTTTCTCTCATGTGGCAGTCGTAAAACACTCTCTCTTTTTGTGTCAGTAATGTCCTTTAAAACACCTCTTCACGTCACTGTTACATTTTTTTTTTTAAAGACTTCTCCGCACTTCTGGCTCCAGACTCATTTAAGATTTGACTCGCTCCCAACTTGGCCTTGCTCTTGGCTGCATCTCGACTCAGCCTCAACACCCAGGTTTCCATTCACCTTACACCCAACAGAGGTTTTGACAACAAGCCTTGGAAACAGAAGATAAAACTGTCTACAGGCGAAATGGGAATATATTTTAGTAACACGCATTCAAAAGAAGTCACACACAGACATGAACTCTCACTCCCGTGTTATCGCGGCCCAGCAGTAGCTTGGCCTAAATTCCACTTTTGACCCATTGACATTACATGCTATCATGCTCGCTTCTATGCTATATCTGACTGAGCTAAATGAATGATCGCAGCTCCTTAACAGCCCGTTTACACTTGGTAAGCTCAGTAGACTCTCAAGGGGGAGAAGCAGGAGTTGTTGTTATTCTAAAGCCATCAAATAAAAATGCAGTTTGGAAATGAATAAATAAATGGCCTGTGGGGATTTTTTTCAGCACACGGGAAAGGAAATCATCCTGAATGGGTGTTCAGGTTGAGGCAGCAATGTTACTTTACATTCTTCTTGTGAAACCTAGTGAACAGGGCGACCTGGAGCAGAGGAGCCTCAATGAATCTGCGAATGGCTCCAAGGAGGAGAACAAGCTGTCCCTGGCCTTGGGTATATGGAAATATGCCACACAGAGGGGCTGAAGGGGATAGGTACGTCTGCGGGCCCTCTTCTGTTTGGGAGGAGTAGTACAGAGGAGTAAATGTTCAGTGCTGTACCAATGGAGCAGCAGAGTTGGGGCACACAGTGGCAGGTTAAAATGACTGAGGTCCAGCCAGTGCCCCATCTGGTGGGTGACACACGCAACAACAAGGCCCACCTTTAATTCTGTATTTTCACTGCTGGTGGGAAATATTTAGGATTTAGACATAACTGACTAATAGAGAAGTGGGCTATCTTTTTATTTTTTTCCCAGCACTATTAAGAAGAAAGTCTAACAAACCTTGAACACCTTTATGAAATAATGAGCTCAAAAGCATTAGGGTTACTTATCCTCAACTGTGAGTCCTGTTTCTGTCCAGTCAAACAAACATCGCCTCAGTGTTTCAGAGGATTTGTTATTGCACATACCAGTGCAAGTCAAGACATTTCTCCGACAACATCTCACCGGCTGCGCATCCAAATTGGTTTTTACACCTGGGTTGACCTGCACTCACATTACTAAACAACACTGGAAGCTTTATAATAATACTTTAAAATAAATACTGGACGCTAATATAAAAAAAAAAAGCTGACTTAAGTGTTATAAATGACCAAAAGCTCCAAGGCTTTTGAAGGTGATTCATAGGTGCATACCACGAATCATGAATCAGTAAGATACACATTTAGGACACAAGGCTACGTGTATTACATCAAAACTGATACCATAGGAGATATAGCATATCATAAGGTATGATAAGGTCACTTTAAAGTCGCTATCACCATACACATATTCTCACATTGTCAGCTCCCATATAGCATGATAAATTTGTTCCTCGAGGCATCATATAAATATTTTTTCTCCCTAAATTCATTGTTTTGCCCTTATCAGCTGTCACCTATCAGGAAGGTGGGGTTCGGCCTCATCAGCTCATTGACTGGCTGGGTCTGCTTCACCCTTCACGCGATAATCCTCCGTCACACTGCGAGGTAATCAATCAATCAGCCTCCCTCATCAGTCTGCTAGGAGTCATTCGCTTCGTGACCCAGCGTGCCTTAATTGATTGATTTAATGCAACTTTATTGGTTTGAAGCTGGCGTGTGATTCGTTATGGATGAAGACCACGGTAAGATGAACGGGGTCGTCATAACGCAGTTTAATTGTTTTATTTGCTCGACAGTTTCAGCACCGGGCGAAGTTAATTCACCGCCCCCCCCCCTGTCGCCTTGGAAACTTTGAAAGACTGTGTGGAAAGTTGTATTTGCTCCTATGTGCCGTTCCCCTGCTCGCAGCTCCTCCGAGACAATTAAAGTGGCTATTAACATTTACGACCCAGTGTTTGTAGTTGAGGACATGTTGGCTAGTTTAGCCGCAGTTAGCCGGCCAGAGTTAATTAGAGGTCAGGTGAAGTGGCACGAGGCGCAACACAGCTGGGGACACTAATTAATCAATCCAAAGCACGAGCTTCTCCGGGGAATGACGTATGTCCTTTGGGGGATGACAAGATGACTCATGCATTTCTAGCATTATCATGTTTTTAATCTTTAGCATATAGAGTGTGCTTTGAATTTCATGTTAAATAATAAGTATTAGGGCCCCCGGGTTTTCTCCAATAAGTGATCGTGTAAAATAGTACGATATAAAATAAAATAAATTTAAAATTTAAAATAACTCTAATAATGTGTGAGAAGTCAGCCAGAGGGACTCAAATCAAAATGCTGTACTTTTAATATTAATTTATCCATTTCAGTCAAAATATCATTTGGTGTCAGCAGAGACTCATTCAGACCTTTTTTAAGCCTCGAAAATCATTGATGACTTATTGTCATTAGACAGTAACAATGAGTCATGCGTGTCAGACATATCTGTAGAATCACAAAGACTGCAGATACTGTATTTTCTGTTACTTTTAATGGCCGGCGATGCTATAAATCACAGCCTTGTCAGGTATTTTTTAAAAACAAATTACAGATAATTGATCACTTTCCACCTCATTAAAAATTTCCCACAGGATAATAAGACCTTCACACATATAAGACCTCTCACTTCACTTTTTTGTCGCTCTGTTGCAGACTGTCCAAGCCTCCTGTGTGAGGAACTGGAGGATTTTGATAATGGGGATAATTTCCAAAGAAGCAGGAGGGAAGGAGGAGTGGACGAGGAGGAGTCCTTCAGTCAGACTGAAGGGGGAGGACAAGAGAGAGAGCAAGAAGAGGATGGGGAGGAGGAGGATAAAGGAACTAAAGTTTGTGATATATCAGCAAAGAATATAATTGAGACAGAGGGAGAGGAAGAAGAGCGGGGGAAGCCAGAGAGTGGGCTGAAAGCGGGGGAGGCACAGGAGGTCCAGATGGAAGACAAGACTGAGAACGATGAGGAAACAATCTCAGATAAGCAAGAAGATAAAGAAACAAATGGTTTGGAAGAGAAAGATGACCAGAAAAAGAGTAGGAAAAGAAGAGGCAAGAGGCAAAGTGAGCGAGCGAGAAGCAAGAGAGGTCTGAGAGAGGTCAGCGAGAGAGCTGAGGCTGAGAGGAAGGGCCAGATTCAGGAAGTGCCGGAGCTGAGTTCACAGGAGGGATTGTCTCTGCCAGAGCCTCCCGCTGGGCTGATGAACAGCTGCGACCTGTCTGACCCTGTCTACCTGAGCTGCGGGGGCACGGGGCTCTACTGCCCTCCTGTTCCAATTCCCCTCCTGTACAATGCCCAGCGCCAGGTCCCAATCCAGCCCGCACCTCCTCAGCCCCACGGGACCAAAAGGCCTCACAGCCCCCCTCTACCTCACACTCTCCCCCTGCCAGCCCCACAGCCTCTGGAGGTGAGAATAGACTGTAATTCCACTTCCCATTCACTTGCTATAAACTTACTCTTGGACCATCTTGTGCCTAAAGAATGAATCAACACTAAATCAGGTTTTATGAGTCGTAAACATGATGAAATGGTCCGTATATAGTGAATAGCATTAATCCTGTATTTATGTACAACATTTCTCAAGCTGAGTCCAGAATCCACTTGTAGGGGGCAGAAAATCATTGCTGTGCTGCTCTCTGTGAGTTGCAACTTCAATCAGTGATGTCAAGGCAGGTGTTTCGCCTTTGGTAGCATCAAATGCTTTGTGATAAGAAAATGATTACCATCCCCTAGTAGAGATGAGTAATCTGTTATCACAGATGCACCCTCCTGCTCCCTACCTTTAGCATCTTTGAAAATCGTGTGCAAGGTGGAGGCTGGCTGAAAATTGTGTGTTTATGCGCTCTTTAAATAGATCATTCACTAAGTTGTCCTATTAAGGGGGAAATATGGGATAAAACACAACAGTGTCCTAAGATAATGAAGCCATCTGTATGGCCGGTCCGTGGCAGATGGAGATTACTCAGGTCTACTCCACCCGCCGCTCCATTCGCTACAGCACCAGGGGGAGAGGGAGGACGCTGGGGTTCCCTCTGCTGCCGGGGTTAGAGCCTGTGGACAGCTGCCTGCTGCCACCTGCACCCAAGAAGAAGACACGGACGCTCTACAGCACTGGTAGGGGAAATCTGCATTTGCCTGCGTGTGGTTAGATTTGCCTGTGTAAATGGTTGACTGATACCGTGTGTTTGCATGTGCATGCATGCGTTGGTGTGTGCATGTGCTGTGCAGATCAGTTAGAGCACTTAGAGGGCCTGTTCCAGGAGGACCACTACCCCGATGCCGAGAAGAGGAAAGTTATCGCGGCTACAGTCGGTGTCACACCTCAGAGGATCATGGTTAGCCAGTCATCTCCTTCTTTTGACCTTTGAGAAATTTCTCATCTGACTTCTCTCCATGTCTCATTTGACATCTTGCTCCTAGGAGAAAGAATAAACATTTCACAAACTGAATGAATGACCTTTTATGAGTAACTGCATCTTTTTTTGTCTTGGCTCTCATTCCCCTCTCTCTCTATCCTCCTCTCATCCCCTCCTTATCTCCTTTTCTGTCTCCCCCCTGTCTGCTGGCTCTGTGCTTCAGGTCTGGTTTCAGAACCGCAGGGCTAAGTGGAGGAAGGCAGAGCGCTCCGTCGCTGGAAAGGTGGAGCATAGAGAGAGCAGGACTGGACTCAGCAGCAGTCCACACCAAACCAATCCTAACCTGCCTGCCCATGCACCCCCCACCAGGTCATAAAGTCTTAAAGCCATATTCTGCCCTTGTTGCTGTTGTTTTTATCCTAACATTTAGTGAAAATAATGTATTAGCGTAACTTGATCAACAACTTGTTTTAAACCTAGTTCTCCATTGCTTCTCAGTAAGGGAGCTGGGTCTTTGCCTTGTCATGTTGTCCCCAAGCCTCCCCCTCCTCTCCGTCCTGCAGCACCTCCTCTCCCCACCCAGAGTCTGCCCTCCTATAGCAACCTGCTGGCCTGCATCACCAGTCCAAGTATGGATCATCTACAAAAACACACAACTTATCAAAACCTGCTACTCATAGTACATTAAGTTACTGTTGTTGTAGCGAATGTTAGTATTGGTGTGTAATCTGTATGTTGGGGCTCCTAGGTCACCCCAGAGCACGAGACGCTGGCCAAAACCAGCCATCGTCTCAGGGGGGCTTGGCAGAGTACCAGCCCCCACCCATGCACAGCCCGCCCCCGATACGTCGGAGCCAGCCTCTCCCTCTTCTCGTCAAACTACAACCCTGCCAACCTGAACTCCAACCCCACTCCGCCTCTTCTCAACACCCCGGCCCACATCCCGCCTCTCTTCCTGGACGCTTTGGAGGGCAGCTCCTCCTTGTCCCACCGTGACACCCAGTCTCTGCAGACTGACACCAGGTCAGCAGAGCTCACAGCGCACTGTGACAGGAATACTATAGGGCGATTTTTAAATCGTGACAGAGCGTACAAAAGCAGACAGCAGGACAGAGAGTAGAGAGACTGCAGAGCTAAACAGAGTGTGTTGCAGATACTTAAAGATACTGTCGACTGAGACAGCACTTATAAAATAATGAGTTTTTCTGTCTGTTTCCTTCACCTTGTTACAGAGCGCTTAACGGCTTGTGAGAAAGACTTAAGTGGATGCAGGGATGATGGAGCTAGCAATAAAAAGAGTGATACACTGAGGCTTTGACAGACAATATGAGTGTGTATGAACATATAAGTCATATAATGCGCAAGGTTCATAAGTTGATATAAGTTTTTTGTGTGTATTTCTCTCAGCTCTCTGTTTGATTATGGGGAGAAACTTGAGTACCTCACCTCTAGCCAGCAGAACAACAATCTGTCGTACCAGCTCCAGACCTCCCACCCCCTCAGCCAGACACAGCCTCAGACGCAGGCCTCTCTACCCCGCCTGGCCTACCTCACCCCATCCCCCTACCTCACCCCAAACCATCCAGATTCCAACCCCACTTCTTACCTGACCTTTGGTCCTGGAGGAGGCTCTACCGGAGTGGTGACCTATGCCGCAGGAGGTCACACCTACTACCAATCCCAAAGTGCAGGACAAATATTGCTGCAGTCCGCCGGTCACCATGGTGAGTTAAAGTGAGACTTAGAGTCACAGTCCACCATGAAATTGAAGGTGGGACTGTGGATCGGCTGCGGTCCATCTGCCACCCACAGTATCTTGGATTCCACTGATCAGATTTGGCTGAGACCTGGGGGAATGGTGCCTCTCACCATTATGTTCTCACTTTTTCAAAAATTACAGAGATTACCCCAGGATGGAGAGCGACATCATTGTTCACTCCCCCATGTGTCATGAAGAATATGCCAGACAAGACTAATCCAATTTTGACAAAACTCTGCAAACTCTGATCATTGCAT
Source organism: Myripristis jacobus (assembly GCA_900302555.1). Lineage (NCBI taxonomy): Eukaryota > Metazoa > Chordata > Actinopteri > Holocentriformes > Holocentridae > Myripristis > Myripristis jacobus. The sequence goes on from OMLB01051440.1 coordinate 8,276, forward strand.
TTGTTACTTACGTGTTTACTGTTGCCTTGCTTCAGTTAAAAAATCTCAGTTATCACGTCTGCTAGAATCTGTGTGCTTGTGTGCTTTAGGGACATAATAACAGATAACAGAACTCTAGTAATACTTAAGACCACTGAAATTCTCAGATCTTTGATATATGATTTGTTACCCCAGCAAAATAAGAAATTCCTTTTAGCACACAATCATTTATAAACCAATGTAACTTTTTGTCTTTCAAGCATTTAAACATATAGGCTACATTAGAATAAGAACACAGGAAATTAGAGCAAGTGGAGTCAGTACTACCAATATGGAAAAGACTAACATTTTGATCATTGTACCAAATGTTTGGTATTGACTTAGTGCCTAGGTATCAGTCCTTGTCACATCCCTGGTGTGTTTCCTCCAGGTGGGATCACGGCTTACCAGTCCTACCCGTGGGGTAACATGTACAGCCAGCCGGCCATGTTTCAGCGTGCCCAGTGCCCTCCAGCCTACTCAGGCAGCTTGGGAGCTGCTCGTGACCACCAGCCCCCCTCCACCACCCCCATGGCTGCCCCTCCATACTTCTCCCAGGCCGGCCTCGGGCCCTCGCACACAAACCTCGAGCGCTCCTCACACTCCCAAGCACACACCACCACCACCAGCAGCACCACGGTCCTCCCGCCTGTGTCCACCCTGCGGCCCTCCTTCCTCAGAGCGGAGAGCGCCGCACCTAAGGTGACACCTTTGCTGCCTTCACAGGTCAGTCCTGCCTCTCCAGAAAGCCCTCCAGCGCCCCCATGTGTGAAAATTGAGTATGACAGCCCAAGCGAGATCCACAGCCATTTTCACTGCGACTTCTCCCCGATACACTTTTGACTGTGTGTGTTTGTGTCTGAGTGTGATTTGAATCCTCCAGACGAGTGTGACTTTGAATAATTTGTGTAAGTATCTTTCATATCCCGTGTGCCTTTGTGAATATATATTTTCTGTGTTCTATTTTCTATGTTCTATTGTATTTGTGTGATTGTTTGGATTTTGTCTGTTCTCACCAAAAGAATGTAAGCAGACTTAAGTTGGGCTACGTTTAGCTGGGCTGCAATAAATGCTTATTGCACTAGAAGTCGTTATTTCTGAAGTTCAGTTGAATCCCACTGTGAGACCCACGATTTAAACAGCATCTATGCAATATGCATGGCTCCTGTCATGTCACATGTGACAGGAGGCCACCAGAGAGTGCTGTTTCCTCTTTGTGTCGGACAACCACCTCACTTGCATCTATTTAACAGCATGTTGTGTTTGCCTTGGACATCGCTCCACTGGAGGGATCTGACAGGCTCTAATCCAATGGAAGAGAAGAAGGGGCAGGGGTATCCCATACTGGATCACTGAAATAGCCCTAACCCTTAATCTGTGTTGCCATCTGCTGTGTTTGCACACACACTGCGCTCTCAGCTCTGTTGATCCCTCATGTCTGAGTGAATCGCTGGCGTTTGAGGAAACTGTTTCCCTCTTCGAAGCGCGGCCTCTGGATAGAAGGCAGTTCTCACCGCTTTTTCGCTCTCAGTAGTGAAACTTATTAAAAAAGAAACGGGATTCCTTGTTTTAATTCTCGTTAATATTCATGGTTCATAGTCATCCTACATGGAAAGTTTAGTTGAAGGGAAGCTCGGATGATGTGGGAGTAAGAGAAAAGATGTTTGACGAGAAAGGGGAGTGGGTGGCTGGGACTGGGGGACTAGAGGAAGGGAGGGGGAATGGAGGAGTGAAGCAGCAGTATGTCGGTCTGGGAACAAGGGAGGAGAGTGGAGATGAGCTGTTGCTGTGGGAGGAGAAGAGGATGATGGGTGGGCTGTGCCAGTAGGCGTGGGAGGGAGAGGAAGATGGGGGATGAAGGAGGGGTGTGTTTGTAGCGGGGGATTCTGGGATGAACAGAACTGTCGGTTATGTAACTGCTGTATTTGGGTTTTTAATGAACCTCTCTCTTCCTGCTCACTGGCTACTGAGCTGTTACTGTTGGCAAGCGGAGCGCAGCATAAATACACACACACACACAAGCAGACGCGTGTGTGTGTGTGTGTGTGTGTGTGTGTACTATGCACGCTCACACACATACACTTCTTCATTTATAGTGCAGAAATGCCTCGAACTTTCTCTTGCACTAAGATGCACACACACACACACACACACGCATGCGCGCAGGCAAACACACACAAATGTGAACACTTTCTCATTCCAAGAGAGAGGCCCAAAATCTTATAAGAGCTCTTTTCAAACTTGGTGCAGCCTCAGTGTTCTTACTCTGGGTTTCAGTTTGATTTAGTGCATAAGAGAAGCCTAACACTCTGTTTATATGTGCCTGTCTCCTGGTATAATCTCCCTATGTGCAGATTAGTCCAGTGTGTGCACCGTGTCCGTCTTTCTGCTCTCTTGGTGTAAAGGTGAGCTTTGTGCGCATGCATGTGTGTGTGTGCATCTTAGTGCAAGAGAAAGTTCAAGGCATGTCTGCACTATAAATGAAGAAGTGTATGACGCCCGGTACTGGGATTCGGGAACTTCCAATAAATAAACAGTTTAAGGTGCTGAGTAGTGGATAATAAATAAACAAACAATTTAAGGTGCTGAGTAGTGGATAATAAATAAACAAACAATTTAAGGTGCTGAGTAGTGGATAATAAAATAAACTAAGATAAACAATTTAAGGTGCTGAGTAGTGGATAATAAATAAACAAACAATTTAAGGTGCTGAGTAGTGGATAATAAATAAACAAACAATTTAAGGTGCTGAGTAGTGGAGTGGTACAAAGTGTTAAAAGTGGGACTATGTCTCCTCCCTTGTTCCCATACTGCTGCTTCACTCCTCCATTGCCCCCTCCCTTCTTCTAGTCCCCCAGTCCCAGCCACCCACTCCCCTTTCTCGTCAAACATCTTT
>OMLB01051479.1:3645-19297 GCA_900302555.1 Myripristis jacobus
TGTGTGTGTGTGTGTGTGTGTGTCTGTGTGTCTGTGTGTCTGTGTGTGTGTATGTGTGTTCTGGCCAGCAGGGACACTCCATTATACTCACGGCATGGCCCATCAGGGAATTAGAACTTGTGGCCTCAAGCTTTTGTGTACCAAACACCACAGAGATGGAGAGAGGGAGAGTGAGAGAGAGAGAATGAGAGAGAGAGAGAGAGAGAGAGAGAGAGAGAGAGAGAGAGAGAGGTTGCTCGGTGCAGAAGACACACCATCTCCATCCGATGGGAGAGCACCAGCTGCATGAATGACTTGAAAGATGCTGTCAGTGAGTGATGATCGGTATGTTGATATTTATTTTACAAATTACTGCTCACATTCACACATTACTGAACGTTACTGATGATCTTACATGAACCGTTTTCGTATAGCCGGATACTGTGCGAGCTCTGCAGTGAATCCCATTCACTGCTGGCATTGCCATTCAGTCACTTTCGCTGATATGATGTGGCTTTTTATATTTGTATATACATATAGGGAGGGGATTACATTCACTGTAGAGGCGTCTATGGAAATGATGTGAAACTAAATGCTGCCATATGTCTGTGCTACATTGATTGAGTGAATACATGGAGAAACACAAAAGCTTGCGCCGTTTTAGAAGTTGTGCAAGGTAAGGACAGTGAGAAATGTGGAGAGAAACCCAGAGCAAAACCACCGTGAGGCCCGTTATCACACATGAAGGAAACTAGTCTCTGCTGTAGGCTTTATTTTAGACAGCTTTTTTTTTTTTTTTTTTTTTTTTTTATTTTTTTTTTTTTTTTTTTTTTTTTTTTAATCTTGGGGCTAAACTAGCTTTACCCACCTGGGACCTCTGCTAAGGAGGCTTGGTTGATGGTTCAGGGGGGACCTGGCTGGTGTTTACAGTATACCAATAGTTTAATTAAAGGTGCTTGTCTGCACAACAGCTTTGAGCAAAATTAACTAGACACTGATCTGCTTTGTGTATTGCCTCTCAAAGTGAAGATCTCAGTAAATTAACTGCACACTCCAATACTTTTCACTGCCGTACTGTCCCTCTGCAACACCAAAGCTATCTAACGGTGATTTCTTCACTGTCTGTTAGGGAAACCCCTGCAAAGTAGCGGTGGTCCCCAGAAATGATGGCATTCTGGAAGAGAAAAACATCCATTGGTAAGAAACTTTTTTATGGCCATTTTCCCCCCTTTTTTTCCCATTTGCTTTCATTAATGAGACATTACAAAACAAAATTAAGTAGCTGAAATATTGTGTTGACACTGCATAACACAAGTACATCTATTCACTAACATAATCACATATGCATTATAAGTACATTCATCTTCACTGACGTAGGTAGGTAAGAAACATTTTCATCTAAGACCATAGAGAAAAATTACAGAAAAAAGTACAGTGGTTTGTAGGATAACTGGTTACAGTGTTGTGTTTGAACCCTTGTTTATGCTGTTTATTTGTGAGAAAACAGCTAAAATTGAATTGCTGTATGAATGGGCTTATCTTTCATTTGCCTTTCAGAAAGCAGGAGACAGATCTTATTTAGGCATCTTCCTTTCTCAGTCAGATGGGACTCCCTGTTTTGTCCTGCATGGCGCAGTGCACTGGATTAGAGAGAGAGAATGTAACAGTATAGTCTCTCTCTCTCTCTCTCTCTCTCTCTCTCTCTCTCTCTCTCTCTCTCTTTAGACTGTGTTTTTGCTGGCCTGTGTGTGTGTGGTGGATGTGTTTGTTTACAGTAGCATCTTGTTTGCCTCAGACACAAATTGAGGTGACCTTCTCCGCTTGCATGTATCTTCGAGTGACTACTTGATCACGGCTGAAACAGAATAGCCCATTTTCATTGGTTTTGCATGTGGGTTTGAAGTGCTCTGCAACTTTCTTGAACTTTCCTCAAGAGGACTTTAAAGAGAGGGAATGAAGGTGGAGCCTGCAGGTAGTACACACACTATGTCTCCATCTTTCTAAGAGGATGAATGTCTTCTGCTGTGCTGAGGTTAGACTTAGCGGCGCGTCGCCTTGTAGGATTTTGTGAAGCATTTCTTAGGCGTCATTGCACTGTAATGAACAGTGCATCACACAAGCTGCTCAGAGTCTGCTGAAGCTGTAAAGTGAGCAATGATTTTCCAGTTGTTAGTCAATGAAAAATGAGGATAACACTGTGCAGCTTTGCAAAAAATAATAGCACATTTAAACACGACATCTTCTAATAAAGTGTGTAAACAAGACCAAAGGTATTGAGCAACAAAAGGCTTGTTCAATAATTTATTTTCACAGCAACTGATAGCGTGAGGAGGCCAGCTGGGTGTGTGAGGTCTGTCCTGTTGCAATGCTCTGTGTGTGTGTGTGTGTGTGTGTGTGTGTGTGCTTGGTTATGCTTGTGTATGTGTGCGCATGTGTGTGTGCTATCTTTCAAGTGAATAATTCAAGAATGATTTAACCTCCTTTGAGAGCAGTGTATCTAGTTGTGTGTTTCAGTTTTTGTTCTGTGTAGACAGTCCAACTTGTTCGACCAATGATTTCATCATTTGGTAGAGGATGGCTGTTCATTGTGTTAGTTTGTGTTTGTCTATAATTCACATTAAGAGAGTTTTAAAGGACCGCTGAGCACAATAACAATGCTGAATGATGAACCTTAATTTATCACCATGATGCCATGAAGTGAATTGCCAAGCTGTTATTACAGATGAGGGCTTCTCTTGTCTTCAAGAAGACAAGAGCAGGCAGCAAATATGAAAGCTCCTGTGAATATCATTATTTCCAAACATCAGAGATGGACTCATCTACCAAGAGCTTGCATTTCCCCTTAGAGCAGGTGCCATGGAGGGAAGAGAGGCTGCAGGTTTTCATTCCAACCACAGCAGCTGATTTTCAATAAAAAAAGCCTTCCTCCCTGGCTGAGGTTTTGCTAACCTGTAAAAGTGCCTGGAGCAGACTATAAACCTGCTATTGGGATTTTTATCTTTGCATAGGCCAAAAACCAAACATCCCCCACCATCCCATATCTATGACATATATTAGGATGAATGCTGCTGTAAGAAAGAAACAAAAAGTAAGGGCAGAGAAATAGAATAGAAATAGAATAATACAAGCACAGAAGTGAGAAAGAAAGCAAAAAAAAAGGAATTGCTCTTAATATGACTTCATTGGGGAAGCAGGACAGTGTGTGGTTAAGTTGTGGAAGAGCTGGTTGTGATATGAAAGTTGTGTGTAGATCAGACACATTAGATAAATGCTAAGATTTAATGTGATGTACTTCAGCAGTGTTTCTGTTGAAGATAAACAAATCATCTGTGGAATCACTAAAACCTGGAGGATTATGTTATTTAATATGACAAATTTAAGATGTATAATCTCGTCATCTGTTGCATGTCATCTTGTCCTTTGATTGGATCCACTGTGCGTGTAGAAGAAGAACGCCATGTGAAAGCCAACGCTTGGGACTACAATGACAGGTTCTCTTATGCTGTAAGTAGACCTCAGAATTATATCAGATTTACACTGGCTAAAAGGTTATACTTTTTGGTATTAATTTATTAATAGTAAATGCACTACTAACATCAACTAATACCAGGGCTAATGTATTAATGGTAATATTTTTTGCTTTTTGGCATTAGTGCTATTTGTGAATGTACCATTCCCCAGGACAATTACATCAAAACCTCAAAGTACAACATCTTCACCTTCCTGCCCATCAATTTGTTCGAGCAGCTCCAGAGGGTTGCCAATGCTTACTTCATAGTGCTGCTGATACTGCAGGTATAGGGCCGTAAATAATGTCATGCATCGTTTTCATGAACAAAATATTCAGGAGGGAGCCGATGAAATGGAGACTTTTGCTCTTGTTTTTACATCTAGTTAATTCCAGCAATCTCCTCTCTGTCCTGGTTCACAACCATTGTGCCTTTGGTGTTTGTGCTGGTCATCACGGCTGTCAAGGACGCCACCGATGACTATGTGAGTTGTCCTATTAAAAATAAAATTAAATAAAATAGCATCCTTGTCTGTCATCCTGACTCTTTTGAATGCTCTGCTTCAGTGTACTTTCAAAGCTTATTATTTTATTTCATTTTATTTCACACTTTTTGTAATTTCAGTTCCGTCATAAGAGCGACCAGCAGGTCAACAATCGGCAGTCTCAGGTTCTTATCAGGGGACGGTAAGGATTTTTTCTTTTTTTTTAATATATATATACAAATGGCTACCACTATAACTGATCATGTCCTGTTAGCTGAATTAATTCTGAGATTCTGCTTTGTTTTTCCAAGTTTGCAGGATGAGAAATGGATGAACATCCGTGTGGGGGATATCATCAAACTGGAGAATAATCAGCTTGTTGCTGTGAGTAAACCGTGATGAAACTGCTTATTCTGCATACCTCTGTGAACCTGTCATGCTTTGGTGCTGTTAAAATGTTAAAGGAGAATGCCTCTGAATGTTGCTTTTATTAGATAATGTTCACTGCATATTGCCAGAATTAAGAGAGAAAAAAATAGTTACACAGAGCTTAACAGTTAAGGAATTCTTGGGCGAGATTCAGAGGCATTTTGGTTCTTTTGCAGGGTTGGTGGTGCAGAGATAGATTTATTGTCTTTACTCACCACTAAGTCTTCCATATTGGTCCCGCAGGCAGATATCCTTCTTCTCTCCAGTAGTGAGCCCTATGGTCTGTGCTATATTGAGACTGCAGAGCTTGATGGGTAAGACCTCTTCAGCTGCATTGGTTATATAAAGTAAAACTGAGGAAAATCCAACTTGCAGTAGACGGTAAGGAACACTGTCATTCGTATATGGGAGTAACATTAACTGTAACATTACCAACTGGAGGAAACAGGAGACTTATTCCTTTACTTGATTATTTTTGAAAGTGTGAATTTTCTTGGAATAAACTGGAGAAGACATTTACATTTTTCCACTTTTATCTCATATCTAAAGCCATATAAATGTAATGTTTCCTCATTTCCTTGTCCAGAGAGACAAATCTGAAGGTTCGTCAGGCCCTGACAGTGACCTCAGATCTGGGAGATATTTCAAAACTGACCGAATTCGATGGTGAGCAATGCTAGACAGTGTTTGTATTTAAAACTTTGTTTAGCAAAACATTTACTGACATTTACAATCTCGTTGTAACTTGGGTACAATGGCAATAAAGCTATTTGACTCGTCTTCTCTAGTTTGCTGTATATGGCCCCATTACCTGATTAGACAAATGCCACTGAAAGTAAATTCTTATTACACACTGTACAGTCAGAGGCAATCAGTAGCAAAGAAATAGCATGTTTATGTCTCAATTCTTTCTTTTTTAAATTTATTTTATTTTATTCCTTGCAACGCTCTCCTGCTGTAGTGACATCCTGTGTGAATGTGTTCCCTCTCTGGTCCTCAGGAGAAGTGATTTGTGAGCCACCAAACAACAAGCTGGATAAATTTACAGGAACTCTGTTCTGGAGAGACAACAAATACTCTCTGGATAATGAAAAAATGCTGCTGCGAGGTTGTGTGCTGAGAAACACCGAGTGGTGCTTTGGAATGGTCATCTTTGCCGGTAGGATGGATTACTTTACTGATTTATTGTAACAAAAGTTACATTTTCTGGCCAGAGTTTTAAAAACTTTTTCTCTGGCCAGCTTGCGTATAAACGTTTCCCAGTGTTGGCTTTCTCCTAACACTGATACTGGTTTGCCCTCTTCACCAAGGGCTGCAAACCAAACTGATGCAGAACTGCGGAAGGACGAAATTTAAAAGAACCAGTATTGACAAACTCATGAACACTTTGGTCTTGTGGGTAAGCTGATTCATATGCTTATGTGGAAAGACTACTGCAACTACATTCCTTTTATTCCAACAAAGATGAACCACTGTAGTGCTGATGAAGTTCTTGTTCAATCACTGACACATCTTTCAAAAACAAATCTAAGAAAAATGCATATTTTGTCTTGCAGATCTTTGCCTTTCTAATTTGCATGGGGGTTGTTTTGTCTGTTGGAAACATCATCTGGGAGAGTTGGATTGGTGGAAACTTCCAGGTGTATTTGCCTTGGGACAAGATTCAGAGCAATGCTGTGTTCTCAGGTTTCCTCACCTTCTGGTCCTACATCATCATCCTTAACACTGTTGTGCCCATCTCCCTTTATGTTAGGTAAGGCTGCCTGTCTTGTATCCATTGTGAGGGGAAAATATTCATAATTCAATGTGCAATATCTTTTAAATGTAAAGGATTTCGTCTGCTAATGACTAAAATTGCCTATCTTTCAAAAAGTACCAGAATAGTTCTCAACCAATTTTGGCTGAGTAAGAGTTTTTTCAAATGTTGGACATTTCATCCCTCAAGTAGACAGCTGATTCCCTTTCTAAAGGACATTGCGAGCAATACCAAATAGTATAAGGGATGGTCTCCATTAGATTGTTTCCACTTTCTTCAGTGTTGAGGTGCTCCGGCTCGGCCACAGTTACTTCATTAACTGGGACAGGAGGATGTACTACAGTCAGAAGGACGCTGCCGCCGAGGCTCGCACCACCACCCTGAACGAGGAGCTGGGCCAGGTGGAGTTCATCTTCTCTGACAAAACAGGCACCCTCACCCAGAACATCATGGTCTTCAACAAGTGCTCCATTAATGGCAAGACTTATGGTATGGAGGAGATGCTTTTTCCAAAACTTCTCTGAGAAATGGTGTTACACACGGTTAGGTTGATATATTATTGTCTTTTCATTAAATATTGGATATCAGTCAGCCAATGTAGTGCATCACCGATCAGGGAAGAAACAGTGGAGGTTCCTCCCTGATCATTTCACTACTTTGTTTCAGTTTTGCAGTAATATATATATACAAAGTGCAGTGCAACTAGTGCAGATAATTACTATAAAAAATAAGAATCTCTGCACTGAAAATGGCACAAGTAAGTAGTTAGGAGACAATTAACGTGCTTTATAACCCTAGTGGAATAAAATCAATGTGTTTAGGGGGAGTATCAGTCCAGGGCAGAGTTGTACAGGCTGTTGCACTTTAAGTGGTTGCTTTCAGTCTCAGGGGGTTTCTTTACTGTCCTGGAGTCTAAGTATTATCTGGGATGCCTTTCCATCCTGCCAAGAATAAAAATCTAGGGGGAACATCGAATGCTTGTAAATTTTTCAGCACAAAACACTCAAATTGTAAGTATTGAATATCAGCACAAAATACTAACTATCAACAGCTTTCTTCTATATTCTTTATTTACTGACCTTTAAAAATCCATATCAGTTGAACCCCAGTAAATTAACAATGAAGTGCATTGAAAGAGCCAGATCTTTATAACTGACTACTACAAGAGAAATAACACATTGCATACTTACTTTTTCTTCTCCTAGGTGATGTTTATGATGAATTTGAGCAGAAAGTGGAAATTACTGAGGTAACTGAATAACAAACCTAACTTGGATCTAAGTTTCCCACCCTTGTGCAGTACTAGTTCTGATGTAATAACCATATTACTGGCCCATGTGCTCTCAGAGAACAGCCTGCGTGGATTTTTCCTTCAACCTGCTGCATGACAGAAGGTTCAAGTTTTACGACAGCAGCCTGGTGGACGCCGTTAAACTGGAGGATCCCTCGGTGCAGGAGTTCTTCAGACTGCTGGCCTTGTGCCACACAGTCATGCCAGAGGAGAAGAGTGAAGGTAAACCATGCTGATAACTCATTGCTGTGTGTGTAGTTTTAATTTTTTAATTTATTCATTTATTTTTTATGATTGCACAAAAAACACATACAAACGTATACATGATACATGCAACACATAGAGACTGGGAAGACAAAACAATAACTTAACTAAAGAAATGTGCAGGAGAAGCCAGAAAAAACCACTAAGGGCTTGTCAGGCCCTCTTAAAATGAGACATACAATATAAAAGCTAATACAAACAAGCGTCCAGGAAAGGTGACTGTATTACAAGTGCAGTGAATATAAAATTTGGAGGAGGTTGTCCTGAAGAAAGCAGGGTGTAGATTATGTTATGTTATGATTATGTTATGGTTGACCTTGTATTATAATGATGGATTTGGGAATTGAACTGAAATGAGTTTTGAAAACAGACCGGTAGTAAGATGTGAATAGACTGAAAAACAAACATGCACATTGCAGCAACAGAATGACAAGCACCCATCCTGCTGAAGTGTCCTTGAGCAAAACACTGAATGCCTTCAAGCTGTTCTCAAGGGCTGTTCTGTTGCTCATGCTGACCTTTGACCTCTGTGGGTTAGGCTTGTGAAGACTAACCACTGTAATGCCTTTGTGTCAAACAGGGCAAATTAATATTGGTGAAGGCTAGGATTACTCACAGCTTCCTGGGTGTATTCCTGGCTGATTACTGTATGATAAACATGACATGTCAGCAACTGTCAACATGTTGACCAGAAAAAAATACCTGCACATTTTTGTCTCTGGGAGATAAGGGGATTCTGATGTTTGTCTCTTTTCACAATAAAGGAAACCTGGTTTATCAGGCCCAGTCACCTGATGAAGGAGCCCTGGTCACTGCAGCGCGTAACTTTGGGTTTGTCTTCCGGGCCCGAACCCCAGAGACAATCACGGTGTATGAGATGGGACGAGCGGTCACCTACCAGCTCCTGGCCATACTGGACTTCAACAACGTGCGCAAGAGAATGAGTGTCATTGGTTAGGTCTTCACTTATAAAAGCAATGCTCCCTTAAACTCACAAGTGGCTCAGCACCACATCCCATGCATATAATGACAATTAAAGTGACTAGCATGTACGATATTCACTGGATATCCTCTTGCACAATATAATCATGGTTAATCTGATTTCCTATGTAGAGGCATTAATGATATTTGCAATAATTAGTTATACTTTGCTTTTTATTTTTGAGAATAACAGTGTGAAGAGGCACCATGCACAGTGCTGTCTGCCATCAGTGACATAATCCACTGTGTTTGTTGGCCTGCATCGATACTGTTCACTTTTGACCATTTGTGTTTGACCCAGTGGCTATGACCAGAAACCTTAGCATTTTTAAAGTCTATTAAAAGTAATTGTATTCCCTTACTGTGTTTTGTTTCATAGTTAGAGATCCACAGGGCCAGACTAAATTGTACTCCAAAGGAGCTGACACCATCATCTTTGACCGCCTGGACCCGTCCAGTGAAGACCTCATGTGTACTACCTCAGAGCATCTCAGTGTAAGTCTCACTGGATGGGAAAACATTACACGATGAGGTGAAATTTCCTTTTCAGATGCATCAATTAGTATTTTCAACAAATGCGCCATGTGCTACTGTGTGTTTTGCTGCAATTTTTGATGCTTAATTTTACGCATAATAATATTAATAAACTAGAACTAAACAACAACAAACACAGCGTTCTTACATTATATTGATGATTCTGATGATTCTCCTCTGTGCTGAGGGAATCAGCTGCAGCAGATATTGTGTTGAGAGATCTACTGAGAAGGCAGAAAAATACTATTCAGACAGTGAATGTCATGTCTTGTGTCACACTGATAGGCTTTGATAGAAAACAAGTTCATATTCCTGGAGTGTGTCGAAATACCATTATTCAGACTGCCGGATGATTGGTGGTTGGATCATCACACATGTGACAACAGTTACAATACCTTGTTTTGCTACACAGCACAAATCAATTAGTAATCATAATTTTTCCTGAAGGAATTTGCCGGAGAAGGGCTTCGAACGTTAGCTCTGGCCTACAAAGATCTTGATGCTGATTATTTTGACATATGGATGAAGAAGTTTCTGTTCGCCAGCACTGTAACTGAGAACCGTGAGAGTGAGCTGGATGTTCTCTACGAGGAGATAGAGCAGGGCTTGAAGGTATGATCAGCCTCATGTTTACACCTCTGAGGGGATCAAACTCATTAGCCTCTACTGACAGACTTTTGTCCTGCTTCAAGCTTCTTGGTGCCACAGCAATAGAGGACAAACTCCAGGAAGGCGTCCCTGAGACTATCGCCTCTTTAAGTCTAGCTGACATCAAGATCTGGGTCCTCACAGGGGACAAACTAGGTAACTACCTAAATTATCCTACTGAACAGATCCAGTGCCACTTGAATAACCTCTTCTATCTTTATCAAAAGCTGCTTGTGTCTGAGTTGTTAGCTGAGATGTGTATGTACCTGCAGAGACAGCAATGAACATTGGCTACTCCTGCAACATGCTGCGAGATGACATGAATGAGGTGTTCATAATTTCTGCCAACACACTGTTGGAGGTGCAGCAGCAGCTCAGGTGAGTACATGCATTATCTACTCCTGTCTTTCCCTTCCACCAAAGATGCTCTAATAAATGAAGACAACATGTTACAAGCTCTGCAAACTGTATTGAAATGGTTTATACTTCTCCAGTGTCTTCTCTGATGTACTGAACTTTAATGTGATGGGTCTAATAGTTACATCAGTGAGTTTGGGCCATAAAAATCAGTCATAATCTGTACTCACTCAGTATGTCTTCTTCCTTTTGAGTGAATAGACTCAGGTCTTTCTGCTTGTCTCTTAAGGTGGGGGGACAACAGTTTTGAACTAACCTAACACAATATACCCTCTCAGTTGTGAATGGCCCCTGCTTTCATCTCTCCTTACAAAACAACTAGAAGGCCCCGGAGGAAATGCGCCCTGTTACTATGTTAACTGGCCACTGTGGTGATTCATAGAAATGCATGTTGTCTCCAACAATTCAGTGCCAATAAACAGAAATTTATCTTTTGTGGGAGAGAATTCTCTCAATATGAGCAGGATCATTTTGACATCCTCACTTTGTTTTCTGCTTACCTCTGTCCGCAGGAGCGCAAAGGAGCACATACTGGGCCTGAGTCGTGTCAGCAGTGCAGAGAAGCCAGATAAATTTGCAGATGACTTTGTGTTTGAAGAAGCCATTATTGCAGAGTACGCCTTGGTCATCAATGGACACAGTCTGGTAAGGTGCTCCACTGCGTCACATTACATAGAGTCCTTTGTTGTCCTTTGTTGAAATGTACATTGGAGAATAGTCGCTTGATACTCTGTGATGCTTGTTTTTATCCCTGCAGTGTTGCCTGCAGGTTTTACCTTGTTAAATGGTGTTTGTGTTGTTGTCTGCAGGCTTCAATGTGCAGAGTCTGCCATCTCTGCATCTACTGCTGACTCCGCCAAGCCTGTAATGAGCAGAAAGCTGCTGTGCTGCTGGGGACCCCCTGTTCTATTAGAGACTTTCATTAACATCCTCTTCCTCACAGGAGAGCTGTTTGGTAGACATGTAACAGTGAGCTCTGCTAGGTGTCGCCTCTGCAGGGGGCTGGCACTATAGGATGGTAATGATGAAGCGAAAAGGTGTAATATGTGTGTTGTCCCTTCAGGCTCACGCTCTGGAGCCACAGCTGGAGCACACACTGCTGGATTTGGCTTGCTTGTGCAAAACAGTCATCTGCTGCCGGGTCACCCCTATGCAGAAGGCCCAGGTGGTGGAGCTGGTGAAGAGGCACAAGAGAGCCATCACCCTGGCTATAGGAGATGGAGCCAATGACGTCAGCATGATCAAGAGTAAGTCGTGGGATTGATCACTATTGATCATGCTGATGTCAGCATGATCAATAGTGATCAAGAGTAAGCCATGGGATTGATCACTATTGATCACATTCACAGAACAGCCAAGAAACATGCCAGACTGGAACAAGAAAGCACTTATGAGAGTGCAGACCTCTGCCAAGGTTGTAGCTGGAAGTTACAGCCCTGTTGGTGCTGAACCACGACCACAACCATCCCGACATGTTTTGGGATGTTACATGGATTCGATTGGAATCAACAGTCCTGTTTATGTTAAGCCCTATCCATAGCTACATCCCCTTGAGGCTGATTGGCCAAAAAAGTTAATCTTTTCTTTGCTTGCCCATGTTTGACCTTCCCATTCAGTATTTTCTGAGTTTCTTTCTGCCAATGGAGGGACAGACGGATGGACAAGGGCGATTGCCATATTCCCCTGCTGGATATTTTACATAATGAAAATGGTTGGGTGAAGTGAGTGAGGTGACTTTCCTATATCTGGAGGACCAGGTTCAAGCCTCGCACAAGCAGAGGCCATGCTGAAGTGTCCTTGACCAACCCACTGAATCCTTGATGAGAGCCCTGTGCTGAATCCTTGGTGATCAATAAACATCACACTGTAAAGAGTGTGGCACTGTCTTTTTCTATTTGAAATCAGTATTCTGCAGTGGTCAGCACCTTGCGCGGCGTTTGCTCTTTTGTCGCTAATTTATTAAATCCCTGCCAGCTCCAGCAGTGCTCCTCCGCATCTGAGCCGGCTAAGCAATAACACAATCTCCCTAGGGAGATTAATAAAGTAACAAATTGTTATGGTAAATAATTCAACACCAGCTGACAGTTTCTAATTTGACAATTAATCCAAACACCATTTGACGTAATACTTTTGAGTTATTTAAATGTATTCCACGGTCAGGGCTATTAATTTCAAAACTCTGAGATCCACTGTGTTTTCCTTCCTTAGGTGCACACATTGGTGTTGGCATCAGCGGTCAGGAGGGGATGCAGGCTGTGCTGGCATCAGACTACTCCTTTGCTCAGTTTCGTTACCTGCAGCGCCTCCTGCTGGTGCACGGACGCTGGTCGTACTTCCGCATGTGCAACTTCTTGTGCTATTTCTTCTACAAGAACTTTGCCTTCACCTTGGTTCACTTTTGGTTTGGTTTCTTCTGCGGTTTCTCAGCTCAGGTGAGAATATGGTATATGTTTTACCACCAAAACACATAGAGGCCTGAATGTTGAGCTAACACTGTAATCTGTTTTCTTCCCCCAGACTGTTTATGACCAGTGGTTCATTACCCTCTTCAACATAGTCTATACATCCTTACCAGTCCTGGCAATGGGTCTTTTTGATCAGGCAAGACTGATACTGTTTAATAATATAGTAATGTTGAATAGTAATGTTTAATATTACAGTACTGACTTAGATATAGTCAGTATCAATATCAATATCATTTTATATCATATCAAGTCATTATTTTAAGATAGTTTTCATTTTTACATTGGACTAAAGTCCATTTATTTTTTCAGCAGTCTCCAATGGCAACCTCACAAGCCATCTTATATTTTCCTATTTGTTTTTCTTTTCAAGATTCGGTCAAGTCATACAGGTGAATATCTTATTACTGCAGATATTTGCTATGTTATCATAAAATAAACTCCCATCAGGTACCTAACACCTATTAAAATTAGGTACTGAATTTACCTGTTTTCATGTGCAATAAGATCCAGAATCCAATGCATCCATATCAGTGTGCAGTATTGTATATTGTTCAATTATCATTATGCCATCAAATACCACCCCCCCTAAATCTCAACACTTCTGACCTATGTTACTTCTACCGCATTACACTTCACACTCATGTCTCTGTTGTGTAAAGGATGTCAGTGACCAGAACAGTTTGCGCTACCCCAGCCTGTACAAACCCGGCCAGCAGAACCTTCTCTTCAACAAGCGCCAGTTTTTCCTGTGTGCACTGCAAGGTGTGGGCACCTCGTTTCTGCTCTTCTTCATTCCCTACGGAGCCTTCTCCGTCATTGTGAAAGAAGATGGCTCCCACCTTTCTGACCAGCAAGCTTTTGCCGTCACCATAGCAACATCCTTGGTCATTGTTGTAAGCGTTCAGGTAAAATTAAAAGAGTTTGGGTAAGAAAAAAACTAAAAAGACCCCTGAATAAAGACTAGATTTTTCTCTCATTAACACTTCTTTTTTGTGACTCATGTCTTCCTGTCTAGATTGGACTTGACACACATTACTGGACAGTTGTCAATCACTTCTTCATATGGGGAAGCCTGGCGGTATACTTTGCCATATTATTTGCAATGCAAAGTGATGGAATATTTGGCATCTTTCCAAGTAATTTCCCTTTCATTGGTAAGTTTGGCTGATGAACATGAGGAAATGTCTTTGATATAGAACAACTAAGTATGTATAAATAATAATTTAAAAAAATGCTTTTGTGTTTCTTCAGGCACGGCCCGTAACTGTCTAGCAGAGAAGAGTGTGTGGCTGGTCATTCTGCTCACCACAGTGGTGTGTGTAATGCCAGGCCTGGCAGTCTGCTTTCTCAGAGCAGAACTCTTCCCAACTCTAACAGACAAGGTAGGAACTGGATTGACACAAATTAGTTTTTACTTATTTTTTATTCATTTAACTTTTATTTAACCAGGAGGTCCCTTGAGATTAAAGTCTCTTTTTCAGGCCAAGATAGCGCACATTTACAAGGTTACTGAAATTCTAAAAATAGAGCATAAAAAAACAGATAAGGGACACTTGGGAAAAAAAAGACGACAGGGACAACAGGGACAAAATACAAAATACACCTCAGGAACAGCATTTACACTCTTCACTTACGTAGTTTAGTTTTTCACCCCTTACTGCCTGAATTTATTTACAATTATCTACAAAAATAAATTGTTTGTGTTTTTGCATTCAAGCAGATGCTAAATTATTGGTGGTAGAGTACTTCCAATACAATTTTGGGTATGTGTGAAATATGCATCAACAGCATCAGTGGGATACACACACCACCTCGGCTGCATTAAGACTGGATGGTGGTGGTTTGAGGCGAATTCGCGACAATAGTCTACAAGGGGTTAAATCAGAGCTTTGAACTCCGCCAGGGAGACAATGTAATATGGGTTAAAGTGTTGAATGCTTCATAAACATTCTTCCCATGGCTGCGATTCCACAGGTTCGCTATCTACAACAGGCCAGAAAGAGAGAAGGACCTCAGGAGCAGAATCTGAGGCGAGTGAGAAGGACCAGCTCCCGCCGCTCGGCCTATGCCTTCTCCCACCAGCAGGGCTACGGAGAGCTCATCACCTCAGGCAAAAACATGAGGATCACCACGGTCTCCTCTGCTCCCTCCCCTGAAGGGGTCACACAGAGTTCCTCCTGGATAGACAATATGTTTAAGAGGAAGAGCGAAGTGGCCTGCATCTCTGATGACAGCACGGGAGCTTCAGAAAGTAGCAGCAAAACAATACAGACTCCAGAGTAAAAGCACAAACTGAGATGAACAATATCGGGTATTGGACCCATGGATCCCAAAGACCTAACACAGGGAAATTCAACACAGGCATACCTCATTTTTTTCTGAGCTTTACAGTCTGTGGCGTAAAGCGTCAGGAGATGGATTTTTATTACCAGCTGTTGATTCTGGACAATTTCAAAAAAGTACTGCATATTTATCAGCTCCTTTGAGCATTTATCTGAGCTTCGGCCCTGACTCATGATGTTGAGGTGTATATGAGGCCATCTGGAATGTAGTTATTCTGGAGATCCCATTTCCAAAAAAGCCAGCCTCCTCCCTTGAACACAAATAGCTAATGGACACGTTTGATTATAGTTTATGTCGATTTTCACCACATTGCCATCTTTTTTCAACCAATTCAGTGTTAACTCTCCCTCTCACTAGGCCTGCAAAGCTGAATTTCAACTCTAGATTGGAGGTTTGATTGCATCTGTAAAACTGATTAATTACAAAGTAATTCACAAAAATATGAAAAACAGTGAATGCCTAATTTTAGAGACCAAGACAACACACATTTTATAGTTCGCATAATTTGCACAGCAGGTCTACTTGAAAAAAAATTATATTATTAATATATAT
>OMLB01051489.1:2865-13888 GCA_900302555.1 Myripristis jacobus
TTTTTTTGGTGTCTGGTTTTTTTTTTATGATTTTGTTTGTGCAGCTCTCAGGGGGATGAGCACAATGTCCGCCTGTCCGCTGCTGATTTTCCGGTTGCGTGTGCGAACAAGTGTTGCATGCCTTCCATAACGGGGTGGCGCAGTCCAAGCCCTGAAACACGAGTGGGGCAGAACACCGCGCCGGTTGACCTCAAGCTCCGCACGTAGCCTGCTGGCGTACAGACAACTCGCTGATGGATTACAAGAGTAAGCTAAACACAGTACCGGTGAACTGGTTTCTGATTACATCACAGTATCGCTGGAGATTTCCTGCGTGGTTCTTGGGTTTACTACATGTCGGGATTTCACTGCTCAGTTTGAAAGGATAAAAACAGAGCCCAGTCTGTAACACATGACTTTGCGGTAGTTTTTATCAGGAGGGTCTTACAGCATCATGAGTTTGAGTGGGCCCAGCATCAGTCGAACTTGTAGCCTTATAAAACAGGATACTGAGAACATAATTGACTCCGTTTTTGGAGGCCGGCACTGTGGAACGAATTAAGAATTTCATCCAATAATTAGACAAGGCCAGCTTTGCCCCCGTGATCACACAACTGAGCTGTGGCATCAAACATCTGTCATGCGGCGTCGGTCGTAATCGCTCGCTTTTTCACGCTGTGTGTCGAATTTGCAGTGGTTTTTCACCCATTCACTCGCTGCCGGCAGCAAGACTGAAGCGAGTCAGCGCAGTGTGAATGTCTTGTGAAACGGCTCTGCTGCCGAGAGCACCCACAACACAACTGATATGGGAATTACTCCGCAGGCTCCCACGCCCACTCCCTGCTCGCCGCTGATGCATCGCAATAGGAATGCGTTGAAACCGCTTTTTCTGCCATGCTGTCAAACCCGTCCCGATGAGAGAAACCGTCCTAGATTTCTTTGATCAACATGACACAAGAGTCAAGTCGAGCAGGACGTTTTGCAGGAGCGAAAGAACAATTGAATCGCGTGTTGTGTCTGCCATGTGGCGCTGTGCCAGTTTCATACTTGTTTGTTGCAATGTGAGGGAATTCCTACACACTCTTCACCTCTCTCTTCCAAAACATCTGCTTTACATGTGGCGAAAGCATCCCTGTAGCTAGTTGTTGCTGAAACTGTGGTGAAATTAAAGTGCAGACACAGACAGTTCAGACCAGCATTCAGAGCAGGTATGTGGAACGCCAGGTCTCTCTATTGTTGGAGGTTTAGTGGGTGAGTTTCAATTAAATATCTCTAATGGGAGGTTCCCACTTGCTTGTTTGATTGACATACAGCCTGCTGTCAACCACCTCTCTACGTCAGGATTCACAGCATGTTTCTTCGTAGGAACTCTCCCGAAATAGCACAACAAATAGTTGCATCAGTACCGGTAACATTCAGGAAAAACTGCTGCAGGATGACGGCGATTGAACGCTGTCACCCTCCGTCTGACTTCCTCTCGTCTGTTGCAGGGGTTTCGCCGTGGGCATCTACACCACCAACTCTCCCGAGGCGTGCCAGTACGTAGCCGAGAACTGCAAGGCCAACGTTCTTGTTGTCGAGAACCACAAACAGCTGCAGAAGATTCTCCAGGTGAGCTCCAAGTGGTTGCGCTGACATTCAGCTGGTGGCTGGGTTTGACACACACCGTGCAACACTGCTGTTCTTGCTCAGAAAAAATGGAAAAGGGCAGGTGTCACAAGCCTGAGCCAAACATTCATGCAAGCATTTTTATACATTCTGTTGTGGTTTTTTTGGCCTTCTTGGTGCCTGTGGCATTTATGACTGCCCTGAAAGAGGGAGCTGCTCTCTAAGGTTTCCTGTCCATAATAAGTTTTTCATGGTGTTTTTTTCCCCTTGTTGTCTTTGAGGATCTAAGGTTTTGCTTTTGTTGTTTCATTTATTGTTTCATAGTGTGGAAATGAGAAGCTTTATTAGATTATCCTTGATAAAGAGCCATACATAGCTATAGAACAGGTGGAGAAACTTGGATGTCACATTCATGCTCTAGATTGACTGTGTAAGCAGGACTTCCAACATTACACCATTAGTCCTACTTTTTTGGGGGGTCAAAAAACATCTCAGCTTTATTGGTACTGAACCACAGAAATCACCGGGGTGACGGTTGACTTTTGGACTTTCATAGGCTTAACTGTGCAGTGTCTGTGTAATAATCATAAAATGCAATGTGTGTTTGCTCACAATGTTCCACAGATTCAAGACCAGCTGCCACACTTGAAAGCCATTGTCCAGTACAAAGATGCGCTAAAAGAGAAGAGACCAAATGTTTACACAGTAAGGACACACACTGTTACACAAATAAGGCTTTTTTTTGTTTCTAGGTTGCATCTTGGGTCACTGAGCACAGATTTGTTGCGGTTTCTGAGACAAAATGAGTCCTAAAACAGACTATTTCAGTTGAGCCACTTCCATCAGGATGTAGCGGTTGATGTGCATGACTTTTTTTTTTATCCAGACCTGCAGTGTTCAGCATCCTTCATTATGACACTCTTGTATTGTATTGTATTCTTGATTCCTAAACGAATACTGTGCCTCCAGTGTTGGTTAGGTAAAGAGTCACTCATTCAAGAGTTTATTTTCTTCTCATGTTATATTCTTTGCGTACCACAGTGGGAAGAGTTCATGGAGCTTGGGCGTGACGAGCCGGACGCTCCACTCGATGAGATCATTGCCAGTCAGAAGCCCAACCAGTGCTGCACGCTCATCTACACCTCAGGAACCACCGGCCAGCCCAAAGGAGTCATGCTCAGCCATGACAATGTAAGTTACTGGAGCCGAGTGTGTCTACCTTTGAGAAGACCGCACCGTCTGCGAGGAGGGTGCATTTTGACTGAGAGCTCGCAATGTGGGAAACCGATCCACATATTTACACAAGTGGTTTCTAAGAGGCTTCTTGAGACATGAATCAGCAGAATACCTCAAGCAAGTAATGTGACCATAACTCTAATATGCTGCCGGTTGTTAGTTCCTTGTGAAGCCAAAGCATTTAACAGGCTTCTAATTTAGCTTTAATCCTTTTAAAGAGCAGGCTGGGTAACCTGCTCCACCCATGGGTCTGACCAAAATAAAAGAGGCTTTTTGTTTGATATTTGATTCTTATCAAACGACACTTTGATAAGTTATAAAATTATGAAACACCTTTGCTTGAGAGCCCCGTCTAATACTACAGTGGTCATATATGGCATTCCAGTGGTCACTATGAAAAATAACTTTCCATTATATGTGACAGTAAGTGTGTGGGGACATTTATTTTCTTTTTGTTCCTCTGCAGGTTTACATTCAAATATGAAAAACAGAGCCTTAACCTCTGTCCTCCTTCCCTCCCTGCAGCTGACATGGACAGCTTTCGCCATCAGCCGCCACGTGCGCCTGACAGAGGCCACGCAGGCTCAGGAGTGTGTGGTCAGCTACCTGCCTCTGAGCCACATTGCGGCTCAGATGGTGGACATCTGGGTCACCATGAAGGTCGGAGGGGCTACCTACTTCGCCCAACCGGACGCCCTCAAGGTGAGGCGCGGCGTTTGTCTGTGTGTGTGTGTGTGTGTGTGTAGAATATACAAACATGTGAATACCACAAACTCGTAGTCCATTTCTTAGTCCTGAGCCCTTAAGTAAGTTCAAATTTGTAGGAGAGACTAGAGCACATCATCAGCTCTCACTAAAGTGCAACAGATAAACCCACCCACCCATCAAGTGATTTCTCTGCAACATGTCCCTTACTAGGAATCTCCAGTGCCTTCCTGTGGTTCAAAATGTGACTGACATGCTGAGTTATCCCCCAGCAGCCAGTTGTTCACAGGCTGTGTTATCATCTGGATCATCATCATCCCTTTTTACCCACTGACTATCACAAATTGCATGAAATCTAATTAGGAGACACAGATTAAGAAAAGCCTCTTTTGTAACAAGTGACGTGGATAACCTGAGGGGGACACGTGGATGTTTTGCAGAAATAAAAGAAGGTTATGTGTTGGGTCTTAACAGTAGTCTCTTTTATGAAGCAAGGGTTTTCCAAGTTTCACTCTGAGTAGTTGTGTCACGTTGCAGCTGCAGATGTTCGTGGCCCTGCCAGTTATCCGCACACACGAGCATGCACACATGTTCATCCATCTTATGTGTGTGTGTGTGTGTGGTGTTTATTTTAAAAACAAAGGCTGCTGCTATTAATAGTACTCTGTCTGCTTTGTCCTCTCAGGGCTCTCTGGTAAACACCTTGAAGGAGGTGCGTCCCACAGCCTTCATGGGCGTGCCGCGAGTCTGGGAGAAGATGCAGGAGAAAATGAAGTCCGTCAGCGCCAAGTCCTCCACTGTGCGCAGGAAAGTTGCCGCATGGGCCAAAGATGTTGGACTGCAGACTAATCTCACCAAAATGAGCCAGTATGTGCAAGTTTTTTTTTATTTTTTATGTTTAATGTCTTTAGTGGTGACAACTCGTATTTCTTCTGATTGTACTTCACTCTTGCTCTTGTTTTTCTCATCGCTGCTGCAGACGCTAGGAGAAATCACCTCGCCCTGCACAATGTCTAACTCCCTTTTCTCACATCGCAGAAACGGAGCAGTTGGGCGCACACCGCTGAACTATCGCGTGGCCAAGAAGCTGGTGTTCAAGAAAGTGCGCAAAGCCCTGGGCCTGGACCGTTGCAACAAGTGCTACACAGGCGCCGCTCCCATCACCAAAGACACCCTGGAGTTCTTCCTCAGCCTGGACATCCCTGTGTACGAGCTGTACGGCATGAGCGAGAGCACCGGACCTCACACCATCTCCCTGCCCGACGCCTTCAGGCTCACCAGGTACCCGCTTTCCCCCCCTGCGCACGCTGACACCCGTTGACAGGCTTATGCAGTAATCAGTACTCCAATACACTCCCTCTGAATAATAACAAAAATCCCCCTGCAGCTGTGGGAAGGAGATCCCAGGGTGCAAGACGAAGCTGCACAACCCAGACGAGGAGGGCAACGGAGAGATCTGTTTCTGGGGTCGTCACGTCTTCATGGGTTATCTCAACATGCCCGACAAGACCGAGGAGGCTCTGGACGCCGACGGCTGGCTGCACTCCGGCGACTTGGGAAAACACGACCAGAATGGATTCCTCTTCATCACTGGTCGCATCAAAGGTAAGCGGCTCAACGTGCAAGCAGCGGGAGTGATTTTTCATCTTGAACGTTGTTTATAACTGCTACTCTGGTTCTCTGACTCAGTTATTTAACCTGTGCGTGTGCTTGTGTGTGATTGCAGAGCTAATCATCACAGCTGGAGGGGAGAACATACCTCCTGTGCCCATTGAGGATGCTGTGAAGGAAGTGGCGCCGCTCATCAGCAACGCCATGCTGATCGGAGACAAGAGGAAGTTCCTGTCCATGCTGCTCACCATTAAGGTAAGCCTTTATTGTCACAGTAAATCTTAATAACTAAAAAGTAGAAGGCCATAAAAAAAAAAAAAATGGTTTGGGTTGTTGCCTAGACTGCTCTGTAGCTGACCCTGACCTCTGACCTTCCTGTCGAGTGGGCAAGAGAAAAGAGAATCTTTTTACTTGGTTCACTGAGATTTAAAGATAAAGTTTAAATGTGAGCAGCAGAACAGAATCAGAAATCCTGGTCCACTGGAGTGCGTATCCTGTATGTATTTATCTTTTTATCTGCCCCCCCGGGTCTGAATGAGTTTGCATACGTAGAAAAATCCTCTGCCGAGCGCTCACGGCAGACCTCACACCTCAGCAGAGTCTGCTCCATTCATGGGTAAAGAGCCAGCAAGCCAAACCGGGGAGGATGCTGTGGATAAGATAAGAGCAGGAGGATGCAACAGGTTGTTATCATGCGGTGGACAATATCAGAGACGTGACTAAGAGATTAGCGATACTGTATCTGATCCATGCATTTTATACACACAACTCTGGGTGGTGTAACTTCTTTCTGTAATTACATAACCAGCAATAAAGATAAAACGTTAACATGTCTTAACTGATAGCGTGGCATCAGCTGATGGCAAAATGAGATAGCTGTCATAAGAGGAAGGATGAGCGCTTTAAACTCATACAGCTTCTTGTCAGAGACTGCCACCTGGTGGATTGTTTGGTAAACTGCAGCACAGGGAACATAAACTCCACTCCAAACTTTTGGAAGTAGTAAAGCCCAAACAGTTATTGCACGGACAAGGAAATAATAATGGAATTTTTGGTAAATCAAAAATAATTGTGTTAAATGTTGTTTTCTTTTTCTCCAGTGCCAGGTGAACGGGGAGACGGGCGCCCCGGAGGACGAGCTCACGCCCGAGGCCGTGGAGCTGTGCAAGAAGCTGGGCAGCAGTGCCACGCGCGTCTCTGAGATCTGCGGCGGCCGAGACCGCGCGGTCCACGCCGCCATTCAGGAGGGCATCAACCGCGTCAACGAGAAGGCCACGTCCAACGCCCAGCGCATCCAGAAGTGGGTTGTCCTAGACCAGGACTTCTCCATCACGGGAGGAGAGCTGGGTAAGTAGGATGGGAACACTGGGCGTGGTGGGTAGGCGATTACAGAGAAACATTTAAACCTGAGTTAAATCACCAGAGGTTATGGAAGAGAGTGTAGCCTTAAAGCATCCAACCAGCTCCCAGCCATTCTCATGCTAATGTACTGTTAAACGTCAGCTGAAAGCCTATGGAGGAATTATGAGTTATTGTTATTATTATAGTTATTGTTTATGAGTGAATGCAACATTGTAGCATTAATGTTGAGTTAGTTGAAAGTGAGAGTGCACCCGATTAATGATATTAAGTGTACAGTGCTAATTTGATCTAAAAAATTAAAATAATTTTACTAAAAAATGTAAAAGATAGGATAACTTGATGGAATAAGACACTGAAAGCCAAACAAGGATATGATTTTTTTTATTTTTTATTTATTTTTTTTTTTTTAAATGGTGACGGTATGGGTATTTGTGATTTTAATATGGGTTGGAGAGCTGGGCCTGTTAGAGACTCTGTTACAGTGGAAGTGAGGTGCGATAAAAGCCAGTAGGAGTATAGAAAAAACACTTTTACTCACTTATTCCCAAGAGAGTCTGTGTTAAGTCGCAAGTGGAAAGAGGTGAATGACAATGAGGTCTGGGAAGGTGTGAGGTTTTCAAATGGAGAAAAGGTGACAGGAACAACTTTAGCTAGACCAGGAGAGGAGGACCGCACATCATGATGTTATTATCAGCCTCTTCTGGAATGGGGAATCAACACTGGACACCACAGGACAGTGGTAATAGTTAGACATACTCACTCCAGTGCTGTATGGCCCATTGTAAAGTGGACTGGTTCTGTGAAATTTGCGTATATCAGATGTAAATGTACACACGTATGACACAAAGGATGGGAATAATTGGGATTAGGTGGCTTTTACATAACCATGAGTGTCAGCATTAGTATAAAAGCACTAAATGGTTGTGCGTCCGTCCGCAGGTCCTACCATGAAGCTGAAGAGGCCGGTGGTCATGAAGATGTACAAAGAGCAGATTGAGAACTTCTATAAGGAAGTGGCGACTCCCAGCACCCCCGACAACCCCCTGCCTCCAAAATAGAGCTGCATGGGACAGTTAAGTCCCCTCCGCCCGCACAGGGGATCAGAGAGCCGCCAGGGAAGACCTGATGCTGACAGGACTCTATTTCTGATATGCACGCATATGCATACACGATATACACATACACACACACACACACACACACACACACATTTTCCACAGATACACTCCACCTCATGCACCCAGCTGCACTCTGTTAGCATTTCTCTCCTGTAAAAAAAAAAAATGTTTTGTTAACTTTTTTTTTTTTTGGTTGTTGGGTTCTGTTTACATTTGTGGGTGTTGTACAAAAAGAAAGCAAAGGAAATCCACAAGAAGCCATTGTAAAATAGCTTTATAAATTTTGAAGAGGGTGATTGCAGCTATTTATTTGTGTTACTGTAATGAAGCATAATCTCCGATATATATGAAGGAGCCACAGGTGTAAGAAGTCATTGTTTATTGTACTGTAATACTTGAGAGACAAAGAGACAGAATCCAAAAGAACACAGGTGTACAGGACAAGGTAGAATTTAGGACTTAAGGAACTAGTTGCTATTTATTTATTGGTTTCAGTTTGCCAAAGTCAACATTTTACTTGGGCCAGATGAGCTTCAGATGTGAAGAAATAGTTCTGAAATCAATATCGCTGTAGGGGATCACATCTGATATTTCCTGGCCTCATCAATATTGTTTATTATCATCATCATTATTATTATTATTATATTTTTTTAAAGTCATTTATGTTGTTGGTCTGTCCAAAACACTCTGTAAGTAATGACCAAGCTAAATGCAGTTGTAAAGTTAAATTGAAATCTGGGCGCTACAATCCCACACTCTCTCTCAGTCGAGTCCAAATTGTGTTTGTTGAACTGAAACAGTGACATTTAAGCCATTTGCATACATATAAATGCACACACACACACCACAAGTCCTGTTTGTATTCAGATTTTGTTTGTGTTGACATGCGGCCTACGCACTTGCCGGGTCCCGTTTGAAATGTTTTCTAACGATTCTATGTGTATAATTGCTGTGATCTTGTGAAATACTGTAAATATGTTTCTGCTTCATTTCTCGTCTTCATTTTTTTTTTATGGGTTGATTGATCATCATATGGGTCTGAAATGATCCATCAGTCCAGAGTTGTTATGCGTCATTTTTGCATGCATAGATGGGAGAAAGCATAACCCGAATGGGACGTGTACATAAAGTAGATCTTAGATTATATTGCAAACATATCAGGTGTGTTATAATGGTCCTTATTGCTGCTTTTTCCACACCTATGCACCAGATACACGGCTTTTCAAACGCTCCAGATTTCGGCACTGTGACCGAACGCCATGTGCCTCATGGACGACATTTCACGCATATTCATATTCTGAAATAAAATACCTTGAAGGAAAAGGCGAACATGTAACCTGTTATTGCAATCCAAAGAGCTGATGTGTATAAATGTAGCAGCGGTAATTGTACATATGCCTAGTTGATGTGTTTGTATCTTCATAGTGTAACATGAAGGCGGGAATGGTAAACCAGCTGAAGTTCAGCATAAACACTACAAAGCCAGTGAGGCAGATCATGTAATTTAGGACCTGTGTGTGTGTGTGTATATATAAATGGGGAAATGACGGTGAGACTTCACAGTATGTCTGGGGTAGACAAGCTCTTTGCTGTCTTGTTGCTAAATATTCTCTCCAACTATTTGACTTCCCTCTCTTATAGACAGTCAGCACTGTGACAAAATTACCTTTATAACAGCTAAATAACTTTTAATGGGTTTTTTTTATAATATGGAGAAGGTCTCATAAAACCATAATATCAAGATATCCTTCGTTCAATACTTCAAATACAACATTTCTTGACTTTACTAAGAGGGGAGCCATTCAGATGTAGTTCATTGTTGTTATGCAGAAGTGCCAACCTTCAGCAAACGAGTGGGAGCTCACTACGCCGCAGAGAGTACTGGTTTTACCTGACCCTAATAGGACAAGCTTTTGTTGTGTAGTCTGTCAGGGTGGAGAGATGGAAATATGCATGCCGCTGCTCGAGGAAAGGCTGGCAGACCTGTTTCTGCCCCGAGTCTGCAGAAATCTGAAGCTTCTCTGTGTGTGTGTGTGTGTGTGTCTGTGTGTAATAAAAGTTCAGTACTCTTACATGTCAAGTTCGTCTGTCTCATTGGATTCCCTAGACTCATTATATAGGGATAAATATTTAGTACAGTGCATCCTCATATCAAGATAAACAGGTTAACATTATTTTGCTGGAATTTTACTTGAATAGAAGTTCTGCTGTAAAAATCAACTGCAGTAAAAGTAAAAAGTAGCTCATCTCAAATGTAAAGTTACTGAGTTTTCAAAACAGTAACAATGTTAGGTGGGATCTTTTCCACGCAGTTGTAAGAGGTCCAAACGTGCTTTGAATTAAAGGTGCATTGCACAAAATTGCTGAGGGTTGATTGAAGTGACGACCCTGTGTGTAGATTTCTGTGCACAATTCCACATTTTCCTCAGTCGAGTCTACATGGTCCGCTTTTCCATCAACCATCTCTAGTTTTTCATGGTGCACCTTTCACTGGAAATTTGGAAATGACAAGAAGTAGAAGCAGATACCTCTTCTCATGTTTGCTGACTAAGCGTTCACTGTGAAAGGTTCCAGTGATCATTTGTCCTCTGTATTGGATATGATTTAAAATGTAGTGACATACAGTATTCATGCAAAAATCTATGTCTATCTATAAAATCTATAAAATTACTCACTTGAACATGAGTAAATGTAATTAGTTGCTTCCATCTCTGTGTGTAAAACAATATTTACCGGTTTATATACTGTCTGAAGTCCATGCAGCTTAAACAATCCTGCTGATAGCACTGATACTCAAAATGATGTCCTTAAACAGAGCTGGTCACCTAGAATAACACATTTGGTCAGAGGTGTTGTCACACAGCAGAGCTCTGAGGATCCCAGCAATGTTTTCTCGCCACAGAGCTGAACATGAAGTGTCACGGCACACTATTTATTCTGCCTGTTTATTGGCCATTGCCAGTAAACATCCGTACTAATAGTGACATTTCATCAATAGATTGTCCATGCATCATGGCTATTATCATTTGGCCCGCTGCTTGTCCTTTTAACCCCGCAGACGGCAGGACATCAGTGACCCTGGTATGAACCTCACATGAACCCTCCGCGTTGGGTCAGTCACAGGTCAAAGAAGGGACACGTGGGGACGACAGTACTCAATGACTTTATTAATAATATGATTGCAAAATAAAAAATAACATTAAAATAACATTTTTTGTCCTTGTTAACAACTTGCATCGTATGGCCACATGGTGGCATTGTAATGCCAAGCTTTTAAAAATACCAAATCGCATTGTTCTTCTGCCATCCAGTTCATTTGTTCGGCCCAATATGGTAGCATCGACCACATAGATGAAACACGTTTTGGACTCCCCCTCCCCTTCCAGTCCCAAACCCAACTCCAA
>OMLB01051496.1:4114-28030 GCA_900302555.1 Myripristis jacobus
CGGCGGTGTGGAAGATGATGTCGGCTCCGTCGTTGAGGTAATGCAGGTTGTTTCGACAGTCAAAGCCTCTGTAGCCAAACACGTGGTCCAGCAGCAGCTCCTGCACCACAGAGCGAGAAGCCGACCAATCAGAGACGGCGCACGAGATCGAGACACCACACCGTTCCTACGCCGTTCCCAAGAAGAGCTCCGTTAATCAAACATACCCAACAGCGCCCGCTCCGGCGTTCCTGTTGGACCCTCGGACGCCACAATTCCATGATCGTGGAATTGTGGGTGTTTCAGGGAATATCAGAGAAGCTGTGGAACGGAGTGGTGACGCTCTGGAAGCAAAATAAATGCCCTCAGAGGGAATTTCATTTTTAGCTGTAAGTTTCCACCGGCGTTTTTTTGTTTGTTTTTTTTTTGTATATTTTTTTCAGAAACTGTTGGACTGAGAGAACTAAGAGAGGAGTTTCTGTTTCAACATTTTTTTTGTTGTGTCTTTAGTGAATTAATTTATATACGGTAAGTATATATAAGCCATATACAAATCATTTTCATTTTAGGCTACTTTCTTCAGCAGCTCCACCTTTTCCATAGACAATGTCATTAACCTGATTTTTCCAGGTGCAGATTTTAGAAACTCTGCCGCAGATGTTTAGTTTTTTTTCCTGTGGAATCAAGGGGGGACTAACTTCGGTGTGACGCCTGCTGGCCTGGACCAGCTCCAGCAGCTCACCTCTGACCTCTGACCTCCTCACTAGCTGAAGTGTTCATGTAGATTTAGAAGTGAAGCTCCTGCTGCTGTTGAGTCGGTGGAAACTCTGTGGATCAGAGTCACGCTAACAACAGAAAACCTGACAGCACCTGCGTTTTCACTGATAACGTGACAGAAGTTTGGTTTTGGGATGAAAAAGCCTCGACACCTCCCCCTGCAGGACACGGCAGGGCACTGCAGACGTTATAAAGAGTGAACCTCTGACCTACAGTGAAAAGTCAGTGGACTGCCTTTTGCTTAGCATGTTAGCATGTTAGCGACAGCCTCCCTGCTGTTGTCTACTGACCTCGACCACCTTCTTCTTCTTGGTCACGTTGTTCTTGAGCAGTTTCTCCGGCAGCGGAGCGGCTCGGCTCACAGGAGGCCTGCAACGACACAGAGAGGCCGAGACAGAGGAGTCAGAGGAGGGGGGGTTAATATTCTGAGAGAAAAAACTTGAAATTAAAGTCGTAAAATTAGGAGAAAAAAAACTCAGAAAACCAGTTTCTCTCCTCCTCTCTGTGAGAGGCTCCACCTGTGCTGCCCCCTGCTGGCCGTGTCTCAGGCCTGCAGCTGATCCCCTCAGCAGATTCTACTCTGATATGGGATTCAGGAACAAGGAGATCCTGCTGATCTGAGCCCAGAATCAGCAGATTGCTTTCTTCTGAATCGGCCCAAGTCACAGCAACGTCTCTTCAGAGTCCAGATGCTGAGGAGGAGGTTGGGGTTCTGGACTCAAACCAGCAGGATTTCCTTCAGACTGGATCCCACAGGAGGAGAGAACTGCTGGTTTTCACTTTTTTATAAATTTGTGACTTTATAATCTCAGAGTATTTTTCTTATAAAGTTTGGAATTTTTTTCTCATAAATTTACAACTTTAATCTAAAAAATTCTGTAATTTTTTTTCTCTATTACGCCGCCGTATAGAGGACACCCTACAACACTTGATGTGATGTGTTTCCTGTTGAAACAGGAAGTTTGGGCGGGTCATGGTGCAGGGAAGGATCATTCAACAGGATCTCAGCTTGCGAGAGAAACACACTTTTGTTTTGAAGGGACAGAGAGGCTGTTTACAGATTTGTGAAGGTTTTATTGGTTGAATTTTTAATTTGCAGCCACTAGTGCAGGATGACGTCACTGTGTAAGACGCTCTGTTTGACAGGAAGTAGAGGTCATGTGAGGTCATTTTTCATTGGGGCTTTAAAGACATGGAAAGGCTTTTGTTTTGAAGGCAGGAGGTGAACTTACTTCTCCTCCACGGGAAGCTCCTTGTGCTGCAGGTGGGGTTTGGTTCCTGACATGTTCCTGATGCTGGCAGAGTAGATCTTGGTGACGTAATCCACCGTCTTCTCCCGGGCGACGTCGCTGTCGTAACCTGAGGAGACAGAACGGCTCGTACACGCCGCGCTCGCCGCGCTCGCCGAGCAGCAAGGCGCATGCACCTTCAGGAAGTTTCCACCCTCTGAAGAACTGAGGCCCATCGGAGGCTAACTGCTGATTCTCATTTCCGAAATGTTATTCTCAATACTCCAACAGGTATTTTTTCTACAAAATTCATAATTATTAGGTAATAATATTTTGTTTGACAATGTATATACACGTTATACAACAGCACTTATCTAAGGTCTGCTTCATAAACAATGTGTATGTCATTTTTTAATAAAATGCTAAAATTAAAAAGGTTGTGAATTATGAGGTATGTTTCGGGAATGAGAAATAATGCGGATATTATGAAAAATAATAAAAATGAAAAAATGATCTCTCCAAAGTTATATATAGCTTTCAGCATGACTAATATACTTTAGAAATAAGCAAAAATACACATTTTTAACCTTACATTTGACGTAATGTCATGTTGCGGTAATGATAATTTTTTTCATGGTCTTCATCTCAAAAATGTTAATAAATACATTGGAAATATTTACAAAATCTTCCAAAAATAATGTTTATGGTAAGTTCAGACCTTAATCTCATATGTGGATAGAAAATTATGTCCAAAATGGCATTTTAAAGTTTTTCTTGTATGACACCTTTTAAATCTGAATTTCGTGAGAATCAGCCACTATAGAAATAAATTATCTTTTACTGTCAGTCAAATTAAAACAATACTATTTAAAAACTGTAAACATAAATGTAAACCAAAATTAAGAACTTACAGGCTGATTAAGAGCATTTACCAGCCAGAGCACTGTGTCACCCTCAACCTGACCAGAGCACAGAGGTGTGTGTGTGTGTGTGTGTGTGTGTGTGTGTGTGTGTGTGTGTGTGTGCGTGTGAAATGAAGTGCACTTTTTGTTTGATTGTCTATTGAAGGAGTTCTTTTGAAATAAGTAAGCAGCAGAACTGAACAATGTATAATCAAGATAAGTAGAAACAGCGAGTGTGTAACCTTGTATTGTAACCTTGACCAGTAAAATGTTCTTTCATAAAAAATGCGCAAGAGAAAAACCCAGATATGATGTTGTGCTCAGAAAGGGAGACTGAGGAAGTGGGTTCCTGTAAAGTGATGAGGGATTATCAAGAGTTATTTCCTGTACACATTTTTTGACTGAATTTCCACCTCAAACTCTGCCTTGATGTCTGGGCATTTTCTGGGAAGACCTTTACCACAACACCATTATATCATAATTTCAGATATATAGGCTTTTCCTAAAAAAAAAAATGTCTGTGGTATGTCATGATTTGTTTTCTATGACTGATGAATGCAGAGACTTCAGTATTTGTTCACAGACAAAGTGTTTCAGCTCAGTTTATGTTAAAGTGACAGTGAAACAGTGTGTGAAGACGCTTTATGTGTAAAAATGTTAAACGCGCGATGTGCCTAAGTTATGTTTCGGAGCTGTGAGGCTAATATTCATTTTTGGTTTAACATGAATGAAAGTGCACTGTACTTTCACTTTCATTATGTTCTTGTTCTTGTTATGTTTTGTAGTGTTTTGTAAGCCCATGCATGACACCTGGAAAAATTACTTACTTACTTATATATTTAACCAAAAACAGGTGGGTAAAGTTGTTGAAATGTCCAAATGTACAAAGTGATATGGGGGCAAAAGTGCAAGTGGGGAAGTCAGTCCCTGGCGTCACCACACTGACCTTAAAGTCAGCCAGGAGACTCTTAGACTGACAGCTTCAATCGGTGAGGTGAGGCAAGAAGAGGGTTAACAAAACCGAGGAGGGAATGATCAAGTTTGCGGACTGCTCCTTTCTACTGCAGCATTGATCTGGAGGCCGAGAATCTCCTGTCCTCCGGTGCCCCGCCGGTCAGAGGACACTGGATAAATGAGTCGTTCAATCAAGGAAGAGGACCACAGAGCAAATCAAATGACGGGCGATTTCATTACAAATCCAGCGGCCAGTTGGCAGGTGTTAAAAGCGAACGCTGCAGAGGGACAATCAGCAAAATCAGCACAGAGACCCAAAAACAAAAATTCTCCAGCTCAACAAGTTATTTGATTTTATATTCAGCATTAAAATCTTGCTTTTATACAACAAGTGAAGAAATCTGCCACTGGGATCTGATAAGTCCACTTGTTTACAAGGTAGTTTTACTTGTTGCTGGATTATTTCTCCTAAAGAAAAATCGTTTAAAGGGATGAAAATCTAGTTTTTCATCCCTCTGGTGGATTATTTTTTTTACTTAGTTTAAAGAAAAAAGCAGATTTTAGGGCCGAGTGTGAGACTAAAATGACTTGTTACGACAGAGATTTTTACAATGTGCATGCCGGGGTCGGTGAAGGAGCTGCATCACAACATTATAATAACTAGATCTTATTTTGGCACTGCATTCAGACGCCATAGAGGGAATATTTAATACAGCTGCAACGAAAGAGATGCTGAGCCACTAGAGGAGCCCGACTGAGTGGCATAAATGTATGTTGACATTTATTTCCCTTAATGGGGGACGGAGTAAGCGAGAGAAAGGACTGTGCTCCTGTTGCTGCACACATAAAACTTAATCCAAGTCCTTTTAGCGGGTTATATCCCCACCAGGTGGGACCTGTACTCATTTGCAAACTTTTGACGATGAATGAAAAGCTGATTTAGAGAAGAGACTGTATCAGAGGAAAAAAAAAAAGCTGGCGGTGGAAAATTGTCGCAAGCATTAGCAGTCCAACTTTAACTCCATTTCCTCTTTTCACGATAAGAAATATGCTTGTTTCCTCTGCAAATGTTTTATGAGTTGACTCTCCTGCTCCGTGCATAAAGTTATGTGAAGTTTCCAAACCTGCGATGCCATTATGCTATGGCAATTTCATTACTTTGCAATAAAAGCTGGGATGCGTCCAAAGGGAAAACCCACCCCTTTAGCATAATTCATTTATTACGGCTATGATCTAGTGCCGGTTTGATTTGCGATCGCAACACAAATCAAGTCTCCATCAAAGGCAGAGGCAGTGAAACTAAGACAAATGTTTGAGCTGCTCCGGACATTAAAGAGGCGATTGATTTTGCGGATAGTGACAGCGCGCAGGGAAATTTTATGGGACACGGACGCGTTTTCTGTTAGGCCGGCGATGACATAAAACAAGATTTGAGTGCTTACGATGAAAAAAGAAGACTATAAATCTGACTTTATGAATCCACAAAGTCCATCTCTGATTAATTTGCGATGGACCAGCTCCGTTGATTAATTGGCGTCGACGAAGACCAGGGGTTGAGCCCTTTTGTTTTTTAGTTATGGAGTAGAGTCATCTGGTTTATAACTTCACGAGCGGGCGTGGATTGAAATAATTTGGCAAATATATCTAAAGCTACTGGAGCCAAGTTACAGTTTGTGAGGATAACGTACTTTTGCCTTCCTGTACTATCTTGCCAATTTAGCAGCTAATCTGTTTTTGTTGAGGCAATGCAAGGTGCTCACTCCGTGGGACAATACCTTACTTCACTTCACTGTCATCTTTATCTGGCTCTGTTTATTCCCACACAGAAATGAGCGGCTGATAAGAGCTGGCATACTTTGATGGTCTGTTGTGGTCTATAAACCATACTGATAAAAAAAAAATAAATAAAAAAAAAAAAAATACTGTTTAAAACGTTATCATAATTGTTGACACTGCTGATCTCCGCAGTTGTAACTGACAGTTTCCATTCCGCCGCAGTTCATAAGTTGGAGTGAAACTGCAAACATGCCAAAGTTTGTTTTACTTCAAAGGGAAGTAGATCCTCCGCATCAGTTTGTTCAGTCAGAGCCGCACACCGATCAGACTCCGGTCGCCCTCCTCACCGAGAGCACAACTTAGGGCCATGTTCACTCAGTGGAACAATATCTATAACAAGTGCCTCTTGAAAGAATTCACTCTGGCAAGGCATCTCTCCCCCCCCACCCCTAATCCTGACTTTCTGTGCCACCTAATTTTCATGGATTTACTCTTACAGCTTCAAGTAATTTTCCTTGTACAAACCAAGTTATACTGGTGCCTCAGAAAAATGCCTCTTATTTTCAAAATTGCTTTGAATTCACGGTGATTTTCTATAATCAGGGAAAGCTTCCTTTGCTGTTTCGTCTTTTGTTTAGTTAGAATGGAAAGAGCCTTCTCGCCGAGCCATGGTTTCCCATTTCTTTTGTAAGACGTTCACACTCATGACAGCCAAAGACTGGATTGCCACTGATAGCTTGATTAGCAATCATGAATATGACAAAAATGACCCAAACCTTGAAAAAAACAAAACAAAAAAACCCTTGATTAATATTTTGTGTTAAGTACATGATCACAAATAAACACTGAAAGGAAAAAAAATCAACAATTGAAAAAAAATCAACCTTTATAGAAATAAAAGAGTTGATAGAGTACAAGTCATAAGTTGTTTTTTTGTTTTGTTTTTTTAAATACTCAAGTAAAACACAGAATATGGCCAATATGAGTTCAGTGCTGTGTTGGATTTCCACTTTGTCCTCTCCCAGCATTGAGTTTCATTCTTGTGTCAAGCAGAATAAATCCATGGCATTTCAAGGATGAGGTGAGGTTCCTCTTGCAGCCCTGTTTCATAATTTGTGCTGATAAAACAATCTGTTTGTTTTTATATATATAAAAAAAAAGAAAGAAATATCTTGCTGAGAGCTGCTGTTAATTTCCATCTCCAAAAAAACACCCCCGAACCTCTTTCAGCTCACTGATGTCTGGAGGTTGAAAATGCGGCAGAGGCCTGACGTGACGCCACTGCAGAAGTCCAAAGTAAACTCGAGTGAAGGTCGGGCGTGCGCATGGACGACCAGTACCAACTGGTTTGCCTCATTACGCCTACCTGAAGTATCGACATAGACAAGTGGCTAATGGCTGTCTGGAATGTGAACCTCCCAAGGTCTCTCTCTCTATCTCTCTCTCTCACACACACACACACAAGAGTGCTCAGTGTGTGTGTGTGTTCCTGTGGCGGTAAACAAGGAACAGACAGGGGAGCGGTCTCATGGGTTTGATGGGGAGCACACAGCTCTCTTATCAGGAATGTCAAGGGACCACACAAGATCTTCTCCAGCATAAGTGGCTGATTAGATCGTCCTCAAAACTCAGACACACACTCCTGTGTGAGTCACGGACTTCTCAGCTGTGAAATCACACCTTCATGCGTCCGTGTCGCAGACCCAAGCCCTGACGAGGACACGGACTGACATGACATGGACTTTATGCTTGACCTTTTTGTTTCTCCCGGTGTTTTGTTTGAGTTTTCGGTCCACGCCTGTCCTCAGTTTGTGCAGTTAGCTCTGATTGTCCTGTGTTTCCCTCAGCCAATCCTCTGCGCTCTCCAGTCTTGTGCTGCAGCCTCTTCCCCAGGTGTGTCTTGTGTCCTTGTGAGTTTCTCGTGTGTTTAAGATGTGTTTTCAGTTCAGTTCTCGGCCGGTTCATTGTGCGTGTCTGGCCATGTGAGTCATCCCCGTGCTCCTAGTGCTCCTTACTGTCTAGTTTTAGTCAGTAAATAATCTGAATCTTCCTCCACATGACACCTAGTTTAGTCAGACTGTAACTACAGTGTGAATCACTGAAACCTGGGAACATCTTCTACCCTGCTGTTTTGGCATTTCTGGCGTCAGTGAGTGTTTGTGTGTGTGTGTGTGCACCAGCACCTAAATAGCATTGCCCACCATCTGTTGTGGCACACACTAGAATAGATACCAGAAGAGTCTAAGATCCAGTAATGGACACAAAATGACCATACAAACATCACTGTGACTTACCGTAAGAGGTGAAGTGGACATACAGCAGCTCTCCACGTCTTGGAGAGCCATAACAACGGGAATAATTTCTTGCACATTACTTTATGACTTTTGTATGAGCCGCTGTGCACTGGATGTCCTGACCGGAGTAGGAAGTCTGAGCCATTTCAGGGTTAGTGATGTGTAATGACATCGACTATGCGATTATGAATGCTACATTTCATCGCGTGGCAATTGCGAGAGAGGAGAAGCCAGCCATCTTGCACTCAATCTATTGTTTATTTCATGCACCAGTTGGTTTTTAATTCTAGAGGTGCAATGACGGCACTTATCAAACACATACACAAACGGCACTCATGCTGATCAGCCGCCATAATGCAGAGAGAAACAAAGGAGAGAGACCAAATAACTCTTTCTTTGCTCATAAGCAATTTGTGCCCTATCTCAACAGAAGTGATTTATTCACTTGTTAAGCAGCAGCGTTACAGTATAGGTGTCTTTTTGTTTTGGGACAATGAGACGACCACCGTCATGAAAAACAGAAATGCTTTGCCCTTATTATTTTTTTTAGGATTTTGGCAACAACATTGGTCAGCAGTCATTTTGGTGTTTTTGCACTACTCTTCCAAAAAATGACATTGCAACAACATCGCCAGTATGTTACTGTGACAGCGTCTGCCATACCCACAAACAAACAAGCAACACCAGAATGTGAGCCAGTGCCTCGGAGTGACCATGTCCACAGAGAGCCTGGAGGCATGCTGTTACCTGAGTAAAGCCTCTGTGTTCCTTGTTACCTCAGTAAGGCCTGTCAGGCTGCAGTTTCCAACAAGGCTGCCAGCTGACAGCATGCCCTTTCTGCAGTGAACCAACCACAAACTCCATCGCACGATAGTCCCGAGGCAAAGAGAAAAGCTGCATTGTCATGAAATCTAACATAATCTAAAATCTTCTCCAAACCTGGAAACTCTGCAGGTGTGCAACTTCACATACTTTAACTCTAGGGGTCTGGTTTGGTTTTTGGGTCACGATTTCATTTGGGTTCGGTTTGTTTTGTGGATGCACTTTGTAGGGTCTATTAAAGGTGTATATTAAACTTTTTTTTCCCTATCATTTGATAAGCCAAACTCAAAGAACTTGAGGGCCTGTGAACTTGCATGCTAATTAACCTCGTGGCTAAAGTCGGCAATTTTTAATGACTCACTCTTAGCCGATCTTAACAGCACAGATCATGCACGAGATCCCGCATTTCAACGTAGCGCTGGCATGTCCGATTACAGCATTACTCACTGCAGGCTGCTACAATCAATTTCTTAAACAGCAGAATGACACACTGAGCCTCCCACAGAGCAAAGTGAGAGTACACACATACTGCCAGGCAGAGTGAAGATGAAGCAAACCAGTGCAGGGACAGTCTGTCAGGCAGCTAGATATGAATTCAGCCCCACCAGCCAGCCGAGTGATAGTAAAGGTGATACTAGCCTTTATAGACTTCTTAGTAATGCCAGGTGCCTGACAGGAACTTGAGCAATACGCAGGCAGTCTGTAAGGCAGCTAGATACAAATCTGTATAACTGATGGAGAGTAAATAGCTCATCGTAGCACTGCGAGCGTGACTGAACTGTGTCCATTATCGATGAGCGGCGTACAAGGCAATCTAGTTTGCTGCCTCTTAGGCTAAAGGCAGGCCTGACACACTGCCCTCATATTGCTTTCCAAAGGCTGTCGCTGTTTGTACCAGCTACCCAGTTTACCCCATTGATTCCAATCTGTGCTGTTTTTGCGTAAATTTTAAAACGATAAAGGTTTTTTTACCTGCTAAAGTAACCACTTCAGAGCAGCAAATCTTTCATGAACTGGCTATTCGTTGAATTCCCATAAATATCTATCCATCCATGGTCAAGTAAAAGCCACACACATCAACAAAAATGACAATAAAAAAGGGGACAATTGAAACAAAACAGGCTCTCAGCTCAAAGACTCACACATTCACACACACAAGTGATAAAAATAACAAATGGCTAGGTAGCAGGCATAACACAGGCCTATATGGCACTGCTCAGACTGCCAGCACAAATCTGCTTCCCGGCACAGCCAGATTGTATCTCGATTGACCCCAGA
The DNA here is from genome assembly GCA_900302555.1 of Myripristis jacobus. Classification (NCBI taxonomy): domain Eukaryota; kingdom Metazoa; phylum Chordata; class Actinopteri; order Holocentriformes; family Holocentridae; genus Myripristis; species Myripristis jacobus. The sequence continues at coordinate 14,126 of OMLB01051496.1, forward strand.
AAACCTGGACAGCAAGAAAAAAAAAGAAAAAAAATCCCGTCATCCCTCTAATCTGCCAGAATTGCTGTATTTTCCACCAAAACCACAAGCAATGGATGACTACCTGTCTCTATTTTGCACTTGGGACACTGGAGTCAATGTTAAATTTATGATGTTGGCGAGGGGGGATACGTGGGCTCTTTAAAATCCTCACCTGAACTGCTTTTACTCAAATACAGACACTTATGATTTTGCATTCTCCAAAACATCATCCATCTGTAATATCTACATTGACTTCCCTTGCTCATGTTTCCTTCAGGTGAAAAGTGTTTGTGGTAAAAATTCCTGTTTTTGAATATTGTATTTTTCACTAAATTGACTAAAGTTGGCCCATCTAAAAAGTTGTACAGATTAGAGAGCCCTTTAGATGCCCAAACTCAGATCTACCGTCTAGTCATCTATTAGTCCACCATGCTTTGACAGTGCGGGCTGTAATCTGGTTATTACAAGAAAATTTAAGGGTTTTAATAAAGGTTTGTTAAGGGACATTTGGACATGGAACTTTCTATATCAAAGCAATGAAATGCATATTGAAATTTACTCTGCAACCTGAAGAAACACTAAACTTGTTGATCTTAATAATAGTGGAAATGGATACCTCAGAGTTGAGCACGATCAGAACGATTGGGGCATCATCGGCATAAATGATAATCTGATGCAGTCTGTCTGCAGTAGTTTGGCCATGTATGTCAGGGTTTGTCCTAACTGCATCAACAAGTGGCTTAATGGCTAGAGGTGAGAAAGAGCCCTGCCTCGTACCTCTCCAAATGTGTAAACTGGGATATCGCAAACTGTTACGGGAAGTCCTGCAGAATAAGAAACATCCTTTCGGCATCTGAAACAAACATCTGACTGCTGATGAAAATCCATTGGCACAGATGGATTTGTAAACTTTACCCTCGGCACCAGTCTCTGTTCTCTGAATTTCCCAGTTTGGGATCAATAAAGTAAATCTATCTATCTAGAAAAGTCATGAATGCATGGCTTATCAATAGGAGGGTATGGTGTACAAATTCGTCGGCATGATTTACAAATCCATGTGCAAGGATTCGTAATTTAAGGGCACGGTTTATGAATCCAAGAGCACCGTTTATAATCCATTTCCACTATTATAAACCGTGCACCCAGATTTATAAATAAGAGTACAGCTTTACACATGGGTCTTTTAATTTTTCTCAGCTGATCCCCGGGAGGCTTGGTAGGGATACTTGACCACAAAATGCCTGAGCAGCTCACAGTGTAACACGATGATAAGGGTCACCGGTAATCTCAGTAAAGCCTAAATCTGATTGCATACAGCAGTAGGCACTGTGTGGGAAAGGACAATCTTTTCTGTTTTTTTACCAGAAGAAGAATTATGAGTATTTACTGAAGCATTACATATCCTATCATTTTTCTCTGTCAATCAAGTTGACAATTAAATCCTTATCTTTTACTACAGGGTTTTGTCTTACATATGTAGTATTGTTTTTAAAATAATGACTTGTCTTATATCCTTGACGTGGATGTTCTCTCTGAGAGTGAATACATTATGACCCACCGTTAATTTGGTTCCTGTGAGGCTCGAGCAGATTGAACAGGAAATGAAAGCCTTTGAATATAAGGGAGCTAGGAGAGAAAATCATATGCAGTGATTAATGGTCTTGTGCAATTTATGTAGCATTACTCTAGCTTGTGAATACAGGAAGTAAACAAGGCAGTGCCTGAGACAGCTAATCCATTGCATCATGCAGTCTTTGCTATCTGCCTGAATGGGTCAATGATTGACTCCGATTTAGCCTGCTCCCACTTTAGGGTAAATGAATAGATGTCAATCAAGCCACTGCAATTCTGTCAGCAGGGCTGCCCAGCTCTAAATGGATGAGTACAATGCATGATTTATACCCACGGTAAGACGTAATTACATGCTCTGTCATTATTTGGTTACCATTTCAGTGTTGTAATGTGCGGTATGATAAAGGAACTGTACATAAAAGCTTGGAGTGCTTGAAATCCTCATATTGTTTCAGTAAGTGCTTCCTGAGTTCAAGATAATATTTCCACAAGGAATGAAATTACTTATATTTATGCCTGGGCTGGTCATGAGGAACTTCACATAAGCTGGTCAGCATACATGGATGTGTCATGAGTGCATGCTTTGTCTATCATGATGGATAATGTGGTGTTTGGGACTGTGACTGCCGGCCAACTAATATGGAGCCACTCTCCGTTAATTGGGAAAACACATACGGAGCAGCTTTGTGTTTACATGTCTGATCCTCCGATGCTGCCTTGCACCATTTAGGCTAATTCCTTGTTTCAGCGGTGCAGGTTCCGTTCTGGTCTGCACTCCATGTTGCATCTTATCCCGTTTTTTTCCTGTCGAATAAAGCAGAAGTGGCCCAAAAATGTAACATAAGCAAAGATGAAATTGCCTCCATCACCTGTCCTAAACCCCTCCAAACAGCGACGCACACTCAGCCTCACCAAAAGAAACAAATGCCATCACCTCCTAAATAGCTCAAGATTGACTTTAATAACCTATAACAGCACAAGCCAGATAGGTGTGGTATATATTTATGATGGCACTTGCAGAAATTAATCGTTGTCATGACTTCAATTATATAACATGCTGCAACGAGTAACACAACTCAGCCGGGTTACAGTCTAATGCTTCTGAGCTTTATTCATAAACAGTACAACAGAATACAAAAGACAACATTAAACTACACCAAGTCTAATTGGTCAGTTCCTCGTAATAATCCGTGAATCAAGTCGACTGAACCTTTCCGAGGTTAGCATGACAGATGAACAACCTGGATCCCTGCTGCTGCAGCAGCGCAGCCTGGCAGCAAACATCATGTTAGCCAAGTCAAGGTAAGATAATCTGTCTCGTTCACAGATGTGAAAACGTGCCTTTAGCTGCACAAGTTGGTTAGGACACATCACAGTAAGTCATAATACATACAATAATAAAAAACACAACATGCAGAGTGCAGACAGCAGCAACAGACATGGTTCCAGAGTGAATAGTGTTTAGCAGAGTTATTGCATATGGAAGGAAAGACTTTCTGTAAATGTTCTTGGTTGCTGCAGCGGCTCCATAGCGCCTCCCAAGGGCAGTTTTATGACTACTTTAAAGAAGGGATGAGCAGAATCACATACAAATTGTCTGGCCTTTTGTTTCACCTGCATTTGACATTTACATCCCAGTTGTCTCTGCTCTTTTGCAATCATTTTACTGGCCACCTTTGTAATTGTTCTTAGACCCCAGGAGCCCCTACCATGTACACATTAAAAGTTAAAACACTTTCAACAAGACTTCTGTAAGCAGTCTCTAAAAATGTCCTTGCTTAAATTGTATGAACCCATTTTCCTGATTCAATACAAGCACTGCATTACTTTTTAAAAGATGTGTTCTGTGTCAGCTGTAAAACTTAAAGTGCCATCAAAAAAAGGTTCCTAAGTATTTGAACTCCTCTACTTCTACTTCTTCAACAGGCTGATCATTAATCAGAACAGGTAGAAAGTAATGGAAAGTATTGTGGTGACTCATAATAACCAGCTCCTAAGTCTTACTTTCTGTTTGTTAGCTATGTTGCCTATAATGGAAACACATCACGAACCAGCAGAGCTTTGCCTTTATCAGGCTCTGCCATGTACAGGACCACAGGCCTGGTTCTGAGAATTGGAAATGAGGAGTATCTCTATTTAGTGCGACTAGACTAGTTTCCCCGATAGCATTTGTCCAGACAACAAACAGATTGCATAAGTTGCATTTTTTCTGCTTTGGAAAACAACAGTCAGCTCCGTATCAGGTTCAGCTCCTTTGGACTGTCTCAGGTTCTCCTTTCATTTCAGCAGCAATGCCAATTTTTGTTTATCTGTAACTGGTAAAAGTAAACTGGGGTGACATAATGGTAGCTTTTGATCTTTGACTGACTATCCTTTACCATGTTTTGCACTCTGTACCTGTCACTGGGGAGCCGGGTAATCCTGGATAAGGGATGGGAGTGGCTCCAGGTATAGCAGAGGTGCTTGAAGTTGGAAGATAATGGGCTAGAGTGTAGAGAATATATTACATATATTATCTTTTTTTTCTTTTCTTTTTTTTAAAGCTGCATTAGGCAGCTTCAGATGGTTGGCACTGCTGCCTCAAAGCAAGAAGGTCCTGGGTTTGAATACTGGCCCTGCAGGTCGTGCAGGTCAGGTCAACTGGAAACTCTAGGTTGTCCACTGGGATGAATGTGAGTGTGTTTTCCTGTCTCTGTGTTGGCCCTGTGGCGACCTATCAGGGGTGTTTCCCTGCCTTCCACCCTGTGCATGCTGGGATAGGCTCCAGCAACCTCGCAACCCTTATTGAGAATACACAAGTACAGAAAATGGATGGATGGATGGACTGTCAGCTTCACATGTTGGTGGCTCCAAATGGCTGAACTGCCTGAACTTCATTACCCAGATATCATGTGGTGTCATGCCAGTATTCAGAAGGAATCATAAATTAAAGGACAATTACAAGGATTTGTAGATACACGTGAACAATTAATTACATATTAGTTAATTTACATAATATTTTCTCAATTAACTAAATATCTGCTACTCTATAAAATTTGATTAGGAGTTACTGAAGAACTGCCTGTCAACTACTGGTTTACTATCAGTTAGTTCCTCATTTGTTCCTACTCTGTAACTACTCAGAAGTTTGTACCTTATTGTGAAGTGTTACTGAGAAATGAAGAAGGGCAGAGAAGCTGATTTGCTTGGCCTTTGCTGAAGTCTGCCTAAACCCCACCTGATAATAATGTATTCCTCCTCCTTCCAGCATTATCGATAGCGCTTATCGCCATGATAACACCGGTGTTCAAAACTGCAAAAATAAGTTTTAAACACCTAACGCTTCCCATGAAAATATTCTGAATCACAAATGGATCTAAGCCAGTTGGAGTTCATCTCAAATCCACTGCCCACTGCTGGAAGATGATTAGGATTATTTTGTGAAATAAGGTCTTTTCTCATAACAGAGAGGTGGAACTTTTAATTACCGCTTTTCTTTGGTAATGGATGTAAAACCATAGTTTTTAGTGCATTTCATTAACAGCTCCATAGGTAAAAATGTTTAGTCGGTAGTTTTCAAGCTATTTCTTGTTTTAATTAGGAAGTTAATTGTGGGAAATTGATAGTAATAGCTACAGCACCCAGCAGTAGCTGTCAAAATTTTATTATTGTGTTCTGTGCAGATGTAGGGAGGCTCTGGAAAGGAATGTGGTTAAAGGAGCTGTCGTTAATGACAGGAAAGGCAGATTTGGTTGCATTTTTAAAATGTACCTATATTTTAAATATTTTGCAAACTTGCAGACATAGACTAGAGCATTCATAAATAATCATGCATTGTTATTATATGTCACCTTTCTTGGCAGGTGACATATAATTAGGTTTCTTTAAATTCCATCTCTTTCTGTAGGGACAGACCCAATTTCCATAAAGATGAAAACACTGTCGGAGAAGATCACCTTGTTTATGTTGTGTCAAAACTGCTTTGTGTTATTATGTGACGTTTTTGCAGAGCGCGGTGAGTTGACTCCATACAGCCCTTATTAGAAGTCTCCCTGTGTGCCCAAAGCTGCTACATCCAACTGTGATTCTTAGTGGAGACCTCTGTGTTTCATGCACTCCATTGTTTTGTATTCTGGTCCTGGCAAAGAACTTCATGCATATATCATAAACAGACACTTGCATCCATGCATTTTTAGATGAATAAGATACAGAACCCACGGTTATTCAAAATGCAGTCCAAAAATGCTCTCTGCAGCATTACCAAGAAACTTCCAGCAATATGCATTTTGTTTTATATATATATATCTACACATGTGTAAGGCTACAAATGCCCTTGACACAAACCTCACAGAATTGTAAAACTTTGTGAAATAGCTTATCTTCCTCTTGTGTATTAGATGTCGTTGCTGTGTAAATGTTTCCATCTCAGGGGACATGCTTTGTTGCCACAGAAACCTGATTCAGTGTGTAATTGGTATCTGGTATGTTAATCAGGCTTTTTTTTTTTTGAGCCTCAGCTGCAGACTTGAAGGCCTGGTCCCATGTAGGAGTGCAGCTAGAGCCCGGGGAGTCCTGCAGCAACGAAGCGATGGTGCGCTCTGCTCGTGTGCTGCCAAAGGCTTCCTCTACAACAGCGGCCGGGTGCATAAAATCCACTGTGTTGATTCAAGACTAAAAAAATCTGTAAGCAACAAAAGCAGAAATATGCATATGCACTCTTTGCCTGAGATTTGTAAAGCCATGCGTACGCACTGTGCATGAACCTGCCACTCCCACCTCCACGATCAGCCATAAACGATGTTGACACACTCTTAATTAGTCTTATTTCCATATGAGCAGGGGTTGCTGCACCTTCATTCTTGAGACATGGCAACGACAAGGACATCAAAAAAAAAAAAAGTGCAATTTCACCGAATGTGAAAATGAAACAGTGGAGAGGTTGAGAAGAGGATTATTTTGTCTGGAGGTCTTAACTCTGGTATTACCAAAAAAATGAAATATGTCATGTGGCAAAGACTGATTGAAGCCACAAATTCAGTTAGTTCTGAGCTCTGGACCCTAGGGGAAGTCAAAAAGAAATGGTAAGTGATGGTAAATGGTAAAATGTGTGAGCCACAGGTGGAGGCGACGGACCCCACCCCCAGCATGAACTCCAAACACCCGCTTTCTCGCACGGTTCTGCTTATTTATGACCATTAACTGATCATATTTGCCTCTAAATCAACCCACAATCCCATCTGCACTATGTGTGACACTGTAAATAAATAAGATTGTCCAAAATCATACATGCACAATGAAACTGGCAATGAAAACACTTAGGGAATCTCTGTAACATTATGTCATATTATAATTGAAACTTCACTATACTCTTTCATGCTATTTTCTGCCACTCCATCATCAGCCTGCAGCCAAAAGCTCTGTATACTCATGGGGGTACGCACATTCTCACTGCATGTTCTTATATATGAATACCAATTTCTGTGTAGGAAACGGCATATGCATGTTGTGGGGTGTACGTTTATGCATCTAGCCCAAAGGCTTTTCAGACTTCCATGTTCCAGATGCCCCAGTTGACTTTAATGCAGCAGTGGAACCCATTTGAAGTGAGTTTGCCCCACGGATCTTGATGAGAGAAGATATTTTGGTTTATGCTACATTTTAAATTAATTAGATGGCACACGTGAGTACTGACAAATAAATCCAAAGTGGTGAGATTAAAGCATAATTATCACTTATAGATTTCCCTGTAATGTCGTAATTTCTTGAATTACATTACACTGAAATGAGCTATTCCTCATTTTGTTGAGGAACCCCTGAGACCCCCCCCTTCTAAATCCATGAACCAATCTGAGGAGTAGCACCTCCTCAAAGCTCTTCATACCTGATCTACACTCAGTGGCCACTAGTTTACCTTTATGATGCCTATAATGCTCAGCTTTTCTTGTTGTCATAGTAATAGAGGTGTTCATTCACTTCTATGTTTGGCATTGAGCTCATAGTTAGTGCTGCTGTTGGACTGGACTGCATTTTATTGAGACGTGTTTCCACTATTCTGTCCCTCCTTATGTATATAAATAGGGAGGGACAAAAAATTAGAAACACTTCTCAGTAAAATGTAGTCCAGTACAAGACCTCTGCAAACTACAACCTCAGTAATAAACATAGAATTACATTTTCTCCACAATGTCAACACAAAGTGAGCATTGCAAACTTTCTTAAAAGGTAGAATTTATGGCAGAGCTGTTGACCTGAAATCACAAACAACAAGAGAAACAGTAGCAGAGAAATGCTTATTTTTCGCTGTGGTTGGGAAGCGTTTATCAACGCGTCAAGGCCTCGAGTTGAACTTGGTGCAACTTGAAGCTGAGCTGCTAGCCTCGTCAATGTCACTTCGGCATAACCTGATCAATCAAATTTGTCAGAATCTGATAAGGAAGGATTTATAGCAGCAGCGTGTAAAGTGGCAGCTCAAGTTCAAATTAAAAAGCCACTTGTTACCAAATAAGCAGATGGAGTTAATACACAGCGCCCATTCAGAACGGCTCTGCAAGCTCAGTGGATCACTTTACTTCACTTCCACTTAATTCCACATAATTACAGTGTGATCCTGTCTAATTTCAGTGTGCAGTTAACTTGAAAGACTGTCCATCTTCTTGTGGAACTCACTTGATAATGAAGCTACGGTGGAGTATCTCTGTTTTCGATTGATGTCATTAGCATAATTAAGTTGAGGTCCATTGACTTTTGTGGATCTTTCTCAGTTGAGTTTGATGCTCTGAGGACTTTGTGATTTAGGCAGGAATTTTTGACCAAAGAAAAAGAAAATTAAAAAATAAAGAAAACTAGAACTTCAGATGTCTACTGTTTAACTAGTCATGAATTTTGGAAAAACTGTGTTCTGGTCATGTACTGTATCTGAGCAGTAAGTAAAGCCTGGATTTATCAACTCCAGGCTTTATCCAGGCTCCAAAACCTTGTATTTGAACAGTGTAAATGGGTATAATAGGTATAAATTCCAGTTTTGATTTTTCAGATGACCCTGAAATCCTCCTTTGGATAATGTCCTTACCAAATGGCAAGAGTAAAATTTGCTAAAATTAATATTTTTCTCCCAGGTAAAATGTTGGTCACAATAAACCCAAAAGTGATCTGTTTTTTTGTCAGCGGCGCTGGTTGCAGAATGGAAGCAGGGTCACTTCCAAAAGCTCTGGTTGTGTTCATCCATGCTTATTACCTCGGGGGCCCCGAAATGAGTTGTAGACAGGTTAGATACAGAGGTTAATCCTGGCGTTTGGAGGCTCCCCGTGGTGTTTCCACACCTCGCTGCATGCCCTCGCCTCCTCCCCGCAGCTTCACGTCCTGATTAAAACACGAATGGAAGTACGCTAAGGATGAGACAGCCGCCATTCATGTCTTTGTTAAAAAGCATTAAAAATCCTAATTATCACTGTGCCTGAGTTAAGTTCTCCATTTATAGTTTCACACTCTTTCACTCCAAGCATCATGTGATTTATGAACAGCAGGATGAGACCATTTTACATGTATTTCTGCTGGATTTCAGTGTACCGTACCTTTAAGAAGTACTTTTGCGTGTGCACCTTTGAAGGCTTTGCTTGTGTATTCAGCTTCACATCAGTTATCAAAGCTGGCTAAGCCATATGATGCACTAGCCACAGGGCAAGGATAAACTATAGGACTTTGTATTGTTCATTTCTAAAATCCTTGAAAATCCTCGACACGGCGCTGTGTCGTGGGCAAGAGTCGGGCAAAGGGGACATGAAAGCTAACGTAAAAAGGTTGTTTTTTTTTTTTCCATCTGTGCAGAAGTGCCTACTTGGTGGCTCGTTGACCCTGTGCTCCCTCTGTCGTTCATGTCAGTCAGACCTTCACACCTCTTTGCTGGCTGTACGTCAATGGCCGATTTTGACACAGAAGGATTTTTTTTTTTTCCCAGAGAGGTTATGCTCCAGTTGAGGATTGGAAAAAAAAAAAATCCTGGTCCTCTTGTCTGCCTTGCCTCACCCGCACCTGCACATTCCGATGTCTATTCTATTCTACTGCAGAGAAATATTTGATATTATAATTGGCTCTGGACAGCTGGCAACTCTGAACGCATTGTGCTAGAGTTGGTAAAAGGTTTGACGGTGTGTGTGTCTATGTGTGTGTGTGTGTGTGTGATTGTTATAAAAAAATCATGAAACTGGGGGAAAAAACCACAGAAGAGGAAAAGGTTGTGGTTTACTTCGGCAACATGACATTACATTACTGAACTGAAGAACCAAAGTGCAATTATAGTTAATTTTTTATGTTTTTGTTCTCCCCCGCTGGCAGGCCTGGCCTAACGATGACACTGTCAGTCCCTCTCTCCATTCTTCAATATAGCTTTAAATCTGCTGGTTGATGAAATCTGGTGAGCAGGTTCATGCTCCCCAGAGGATGAACCCTGGTAGTTCAGGTGACCGCGTGACCTTTAAAACATCAAATTTACACATAAGATGCTATAAAATCTAAGTAGCATATTTCCTGATATTTGATTAGTGCACTCGTGCTCCTCAGAGGAAGATTCCTCTTGGTTCTGATGACCCAGTCACCTTTCTCTTAGCACCAGCTGTAGGCCAAAATGTCAAAGTTGAGATCTCAAAATCATTTCAGAAGAGTGCCGTGAAATTTAGAAAGCACATCCATGTTCCGCAGAGGACGAATCCTGCCAACTTTGCTGACCTCTTGATCTTTCTTCTTGCACCACCCTCAAGCCAAAATGTACAAACCCCATTATCTGACTATTTGAATTCCCATGGCAAGTATCAAGCCAGCGGCAGAGACCATGCTTGTTTTTCCAGTTTCATTGAGTATACATGGAGTTATATTTAATTGTAGCGGGTATAGGAGCAAACTAATCCTTATGCTTTCTGAATAATGTGCTTAGGTGTTGGCAGCTCTCTCGGTGACAGTATTTTGGTTAGCAGTCCCTTCACTGCAAGTTAAGATGCACCTGAAGTCTTTGTGACGAAGCTAAACCGACACAGCTTTAGCATCAAACTGAATAGTTTAAATGTAATGTTGAGCACAGATGCTGCATACTAACTTCTGATCAAATGCAAGCTCAGCTGATGCAAAATGCTGCAGGAAAACAAAGGCTCCATGCCGGGAATACAGTGGGAGGCTGAGGGAATACTGTGATTCAGTCTCTGACAATAAACAACCACCACCGGTCTGAGAAAAGGGAGACACGAAGATCCAATCAGCAACATGGAGACACAACAGCCGTCCCTTCTCCCGGGGTATTACAAATACACTCAGCTGTAGGACATTTAATTACATTATGGTAACTGAGAGGGGAAAAATATGTCCCTGCTGTATCAAACTATATGCTCTGGTGATGCTGGCACAAACATATATGCCAGTCTAACTCATTCCATTATGGATCCTAATGGGCTTTGTCTTAATGTTTTATTATTTCTATTTTTATGCAATGGTGCTTCATTATGTATTTCCACATGAGAACTACAGGACCCTACTGGATTTTGCATAAAGCCATTTCAGTGTTTCAGCAACCAAACAATTGGAGACCTTCTGCCGGAGGACATACAGTATATCCAGTGTTTTTTTTTTTTTTTTTTTTTTTCTTTTTTCACCCTTTCTCCTGGCCATGCAGCCAACAGAAGTTAGTGTTTTTTAAAAGCTTTCAAGAGCAGCATATCCAATTCATAAGGGTCACTACCCTTGCATTTCAGCGCAGCACAGGAATACCACAGCCTCTCTCCCCTCTGTTTGCCCTCGCTGCTACGCTTGCTGTTTTCTTCTCTCAGTGGCCTCCCTGATTGTTCCCATTATCTCCTGTGGCCAGGCCGCCGCTTGCAGTCCCACCTCCGGGGAGCGCTGGTCGACCCGAGCTGGGAGCGCACCTGAGAGACCTGTGGATCCGGTCGGGACCCTGAGCGGCAGCCTCCGCGCACACTTTGACTTTGCCATAGGCGGCACCTTGACTCGCTGGCCGCCATCCATCGCTAATTTTTCAGCGTTTACTGAAAACGTCTGAGGTGGACAGTTTCGCTTGAATAACAAAGACTGGAATGAAGTTCACATGTGAGGCACAAACCACTGCGGCTATAAGGAGGGCTGCCCGATGGAAGTCAATGCATCGAAATCTCTTTGATAAACTTCCTCAGATTCTTTGAGTGAGCAAGTCCTTTTACTGGTTTAATAATTTAGTAATTTCTATTTTTATACAGAGCAAATAAGTTACAAAGCCCTTCACCAGAAATACCTTTGTACTGTCTCATCGCTCGGTCTCTATATTCCAGTGCAATGTGTTGTGTGTCTAAAACTGGCCGGCAGTTGAAATATTTATGCAGCTATCTTAGTGCATTTTACAGATTTTCAAAGCTCAGAAATGTGTATAACGCTGTTGCAGTTAATTGTTGCATTGCTTATTAATGGCGCTGTCGGTCCAACATGCTTGTGCCGGTGTTTTCCTCTGATTGCCAACGTCAATTATTGTACAAATCAAGTCAAATAGTTGTAGTGATATATAGAATGAGTTGTGTGCGAGCTGAGTTATAAGCTTCGCACCAAACATAGTGACACCATGCACTCAGCTGAGAATGCTAAGTAATACTAATGGCCTCAAGAGAGTAGCATTAATATATCCCCAAAATCTACAGTGTGCCGCACATCACGATCACATTTATAATAGGATATGCAAAATTTAGTGTTTGAATGTGATTATTTTTCAGCTCTGCCAGTCTATTATCTGTGGACTGAAAGGAGGGGAGGGGAAGCGTTTCAGCCGAGCCTCGGTATAAGAGAAGGAATTGACCTCGTTCCCGGTCATTTCCTATGCTGAATGACGAGCCACACATCAGCCCCACCAGGATACTTAAAGGAAAGTTTTTCACCCCCGCCTCGGCTTTGACATCAGATTACTTTGGGATTCCGATTTGTATGCAAATGGAATAAATGTTTAATACTGAGGCATGGGAACTGCATGGAGATTAATGATGGCTTGGCAGTGCATTGGCTGGTGAATTAGTATTCCCCTTCCTGTGGGCTCTGTCCGGCTACTGTCTGCCAGAGAGATGATAGGTCCGGCTCTGCAGACAGGGACATCCCTGACAATATGACACCTCCTTCAGCACTGCGACTGTAAAGCTCAGCTAAAGCCTCGGTTTGATGTCATGCAGATGGAGCAGTGATGTCAGTAGATGCACGTGTGAAATAAGCATTTGGTCTTACTAAATACAAGTTAGTAACACAACTATTAATGGCTTTGACCAGTGGTGACACAAGTAGTCAAATCCTTTACTTGGTGGCTCACCGGTTAAGCGCGCGCACCATGTACCAGGGCTTAGTCCCGATCGCTGGTCCTTTGCTGCACGCCACCCCCTGCATTTCCTGTCTATCTCTGCTGTGACTGTCAAATAAAACAGAAATGCCAAAAAAAAATCTTAAAAAAAAAAAAAAATCCTTTACTTAAGTAAAAGCCCAATGGAAAAAAATAGCTCATTGGATATAAAAATCCTGCTTTCAAAATGGTACTTGAGTAAAAAGTATGGTAGCTTTAGTGGTAAAATGCAGTCTGAAAAGTTAAAGGTTTTATTTTGAAGGAAGGTTTGTTTCAGAGTCTCTCCGCTGAAGATATGTGCAGTGCTGGTATTTATTGACAGCTGGCAGGCACACGTGGGCGCGTTTAATAATGAACGAATAGCTCATTTTCGGTCATACACTATAAGGAACGATACTTAATATTTTGTGTGAATATACAACAAAATATGATCATACCTGTTCACACTGAGCCATTACACACAACAGATTTCCCCATCAAAGATCAAAAAAGGAACAGGCTGAAGCTCCAGGGCTTATTTTTTCCTCTCCTGTACAATCCATAAGATAATCCAGAGCACCAGCATCACAACACAAAGAAATATGACTTATTTTACACTTTAAGGCTTTTTTGAAACTCGACAGAGAGCTACACAATTTCAACTCATCGCTGAGGCCGTTCCATAGTTTAACTCCCCAAACTGAGACAGATCAGAATACATGAGATTTTTTTTTTCAAAAATATATACAATAAAGACTATATACAGTAAAAAATATAAACATCTAACAGTATGAAATATATAGATGGTAAATATGAAACGGTAAATATGAAATATACAGATGGTTGCAATAGTTAAAAACAGAATGAACGTATATTAACTAAGATATAAATAACGTAAATAATAAATAAACAGTTGAGGTGCTGAGTAGTGGAGGACCAGTGTACAGTACATGAATAACTGTATTTACTTTGGAGTTGCTTTACATCTCTTTCTCTGACACTTAGAAACC
>OMLB01051500.1:2608-13789 GCA_900302555.1 Myripristis jacobus
GACAAAGTGTGTGTGTGTGTGCGGGTGTGGGTGTGTGTGTGTGTGAGTTTGCCTAATGGCGTGTGTGTGTGTGTTTGACACCGTATAGGAAGACACAAAGAGTGTGTGTGTGGCCCGGGCTGTAATTACCCGAGTCAAGAACTCTCCAGAAGGTTCTATTGATTTTCTATATCGCTGAAAACGTCCAGCACATTTATGCTTTAGAGAGGCAGCGGGAAAAATACAACTGTAGAAATGTGGCATCTCCCAGGAACAGAGGTGTCTTAAATCCAACATCACCTCTACATAAAACACACACACACACACACACACACTCTGAAGCACAACGGCACACACTTTGGAACAAAACAAAGCACAGGGCCCCGCACACCGCTCCCTTATCCCTTTTATTAATTAAAACACCATTTCAATCCAGAAGGGTATTGATCAGTTAACAGTCTGGCGACAGCAGACACTGCCAAGCGCTCAGACGTCGACACAGCCCACATCACGACGAGCTGACAGAAATACAAATACGGTTCACGGGCAGCTTTAAAACAGGTGGTTTGGATGGGAGTCTGTAAATGAGAGGTTCACTGGTCAGAAAACAAAACAAAAATGCAAAGCAGATGTGGAGGTTTGGCTCACCTCTGGTCTAAAAATACATGATTTAGATGAGGCTCTGCAGGGGACGAGTCTCCCTGTGGCATGGCTTTTTTTTTCCTTGGTTATTTTTGCCTTGCCTCTCTTCTCCGTCGATGCTACGCTAAGCAGAGACAATGTCCATTAATCTGGGAAACTGGTTGGAGCACTGTACTGGTTAGTGTGTGTTACATGTTCGGATAACTCTGCATAATCATAACACAATTATTCAACTGGAATAAGTCATCTCTGGTCAATTAACCGACAGTAATCTTAGTAATCTAGAGATTTTTGTAGGCTTTAAAGTGATGGCTCAGCTATTTCGGGGCGAAAAAATAGTGGTGGTGTTTTCTTCCTCTCATTCTTACTGAATGCTAGCTGTTAGCCTCCTGCTCAACCTCTGCCCCGCTGCCACAGGGAGGACAGCTCTGAGATAAGCCACCCCTCATCCACGGAGAACAAACTGTTTCAACCACAAAGTCGAGCAAAATGCATGTGTTGCATGTTAGGTTTTGTCCCACCCACCAGAAAAAAACAAAAAAAAAGGCTTATGACCCATTTTGACTCCCGTGGTTTAACAAAACACTGCTCCTGATGCAGTAACGACTGAAATATTGACCAGCAGTCCTCTCTGGCTGCATGAGGAATTCAAAGCGATGGCAGACTGTGGGGTAAACTCGAGGGCATGTGGGAAAAACACTGCTGGGGAGGAGGAATTTCATCCAGGACAGTGCACAAACTAGCAGCTGGACTGCAGCATCTCATTTCAAAAGTTTAATGATCTCGCTATCATTAATGTGCTCTTGAAATTTGTAGTGTTGCAAGGGTATTAACGGGGATACTGAGGCTTATAAATACCTAATAAATACCTTGTTCTGCCTAATGTTGAGTTCTGGCAACCGTCAAGTGGATTCTACAGAAATACTACGCTTTCACACACACTTTCCTTATTTACTATTCGTTCACAGCTTGCCATTACAACTCTTATTACACCCTCTTGTCGCAAACTGTTGCTATGTGGCGTAAAGCGGCAACATGACACCACGTGGATGATTCGGTGCATCTCTTCACAGGCTAAGTCGACAGCGTGGAAAGCCTCGCAAAAACTTGGTGTATTCCTTTAAAAGAGAGAACCAAAGAATTCCTTATAGAAACACGAGGCCCTGTGTGACTCATGTTTCAGTTCATATTATTAGTTAACTCGTGAAAAGGCTCAAATTCAGTGATTATGAAGCAGGCAAATTAGCGAGCACTCCCACACTGCGACCGCCATCGGCGCACAGTTGTATGCAAATAGGAAAACAAAGACTTCTATATGGAAATGAATTGGTTTTAGAGAGGATTTCATGCAAGAGGAAAAAAAAAAAAAGAAAAAGATTGATGCTCATGAGTCATAACCCTATGGGAAATCAAAGATTTCAAAAAGCGAGTACAACGGTTTTGCAGAGGCTTCCGCAGATGAAAACAGAAATGTAGATAAAGAAACAGAAAAACTGCCACGGAAACATCAGGCCGGAGCGTAACGACGCCTTCAGGTCCAAAGCTCTTCATTGTATGGCGCACACTTAAAGCCTTTGACCATGATTGTAAGGTTGCCGGGGTTACGCATCGTTGTGTCAAGTCCATCCAAAAGAACAAATCCCATAATCCTTAGTAAGACACAGACAGAAAGGCAATAAACAAAGACGTGGAGGGAGTTGAAGAACGAGTCAACAGAGGCTAAGAACTTAAAAAAAAGTGGCTGTGAGAGAAATCTATCGCTGCGACTAGAGCCCGGCATCAATCCTCAATGCTGCAACCGCACTTAAGACCGATTTAAAGAAATAAAAAGAGAAAACAAAGATGATCAATCGAGCTTATTTCCGAGCTTGCTGTATTCCTTTAAAAGAGAGAACCAAAGCGAGAACCAAAGCGAATGAAATGTCTAAAACTAGAAATAGCCAGAAAAAGGCACAGATTTGGTTTGGTTTGTTGATTGCAAACCCTAACCCGCAGCATTTATTCCATTTTAATACTTTTCAAGACTCGTTTTAAGACTTCAAGGAGCAGCAGAAACCCTGAAGAAGCACAGAGGGAAGGGGGAAGGAGTAGAAATGACCTTAGAAGGCAGAGGCTTTTTACAGCTGTGGACAGAGAGAGATGTAAATATGTCCGGCTCTACTTCATTCTTCATCGTCCTACATCCATGCACAACTCCCTGTTAGAAGACACAGAAAAAACAAGAGAAAGAGGGAGGAGAGAAACGTAGAAGGGGTTCAACAGAAAGAGGGCAATCTGGTCTGAATTAGCTCGTACGACGTCATACCAGAGCCATGTATTATTCCTCAGAGACCACAGGGGCTTTTCCTATTCCCATGTATAGGGGCCGGACCCCGCTATGGGCGTGTGCAGAGCTCCACCGTCGTCCAGATTACACAAAAAGCCGAAGCTGAACGGGGTGGGGAACAACAACGTAGACTGCAAGTCACCCAACAGCACCGCACCGCTCCAAAAAAGGAAACCCTAAATAAACTTGACATGCTATATTCCTGTATGTTGGACGGGTACTGCCCAGCAAACAGTTCGGCGCTGAATAGATGGTGATGGCTCAGCCTCGTGAGCCGGGGGAGTCTCGCAAGTCGACCGCTCTGCGGGACGCGTCTGGCTGCTCAATTACAGAGTTGGACACTGATATAAAGGAAGGTGATGTAAGCGAGATGAGACGGAGCGGAAACATAAATAGCGGGCGGCGACGAAGCAAAGCCGCTTTGGCTGCGTACCTGAGGCCATATCTTTTAGGATTTTAGAATTCAAGTGCATAAAAAGAGAAAGAAATCAAGCTGACACTGAGTGCAGATCCCCGCTTCTCCTGGAGTTTGAGGCCACGGACGCATAAAGACAAACGAATCACTTCACTGGGGGATTTCATCAGATGTCTTCGCTCTTCTTCCAATCACATACATCACATAGAAACTGCAAATGCTACTATGCACTAAGACATGTGGCATTCACTACATTTGAATTCTGGGACTTCAATAGCAACAGTATGCATGTGGTGCAATGTGTTTATGCAATATGAGTCTTTGTTCTGACTGGTTGGAGCAATAAATATCGTGTGGAAAAAATCCAGTATCACTACATATCTGACTGAATACCTCAGTACTGATAGTGTGGCGATATTAAAGGGACGACTACTGCAGCTTTAAAACCAGGAAAAGGCAACATTCATGCCAGATCACAACATTACAGTACCTAAAATCTCCACATATGAATTTTCATCACGCTGTAAATTTGTTAAATGGTGTGCTAGTTTGTTTAATTCTGGACTGATATTAGATTAAAAATCACATATGAGCACATCAGTGTTGTCTACCTGTCATGTAATGGATATAATACGGTTTGACTGATTTATATTGACTGATTAATACTACATTATACTTAACCTGCACTGATTGTAGTGTAAGATTTTGACTGGGATGCTCTCAGAAATCAATTAACAGACTCCAAAAGTTGTGCTAAATGCAGCAGCCCGACAAAAAAACCGTGCAAAGAGAACGCTTTACTCCAATTTTAATGACCTTAACGCTGTCTGCCCATTTGTTTTAGGATTGATTTTAAGATTTCACTTATTACTTTAAGAGCCCTTCACGGCCTGGCCCCGGAATATTTATGTGAGCTGCTGTCCCCCGGCCAACCGATGTGCAGGCTGAGCTCCTCGGGCAGGAACCTGCTGACTGAAAGACTGAAGGGGACCGAGCATTTAATATTCGGGCTCCTTGGCTGTGGAACCACCTGCCTGCAGACTCTGGCTTCTCACATCAGTATCTTCTTTTAAATCACTTCTGAAAACTGTCTTTATAATTTATTTTTAGGTTCATTTTTTATTCTTAACCGCACTATTGTTACACTGTACTTTCTCCGTGACATCGTGCGTAAGTCTTGCACTGCCCTTTATTAAGTTTTAACTCACCCATTGTTTTTACATTTCATCCTTGTAGTTTTATTTATGGTTTTTAATCATCCATTGTTTTAAGTTATTCTTCTTTTACTCCTTATGCCTGCCCGTCTATTCTTACATCACGGTGTATTATGATAGTGTGTTTTATGTGCATGTTGCAAAGCACTTTGTAATGCTTGGTTTGATACGTGATAGCCAAATAAACTTTATCATCACTATCATTATTGTTATTATTACTATTGTTATTACTACAGGTATGTGTGAAAAGATTAATGGTATTAATCACAGCATCATGTGTTTCAGTGGAGTGTTAGAGTCCCATGATGCCGTTTCAGAGGCTTCTTCACCCTGACAGCAATCCAATTTAGGGGAAACTGAATACTTGTCATATTTTAGCATGTAAATGGTTATATCTGAACATATTGAATATTGGCTCCAAACACTGGCTATCTGCAGCTTCAATCCAAAATATAGGTGCTTCAATTTCCAGCACCTGAACATTTTACCCAGTAACATTCAGGGCTGTTTTCAACGTATCTGGGACAAAAATAATGAAATACTTGCTTATCTCTCCTGTTCAATAAAGAAGGCAATGATGCTCACATGTCCAACATGACTTTAAAAAACAGCCAGTTTACCAGGGCACATGGTTTGCATTATACTGGAGACCAAGCTGTCATGCTGACACATCATTTGAGATCACAAGGGATTGCCTGAGGTTCATGACCCCCGACTCCTGCTGTGAATTGTCCAACTACTGTGTCAGGGGTCTGACATACTGTAAGTGCCTCGAGGAAAGGAGAGAGGGTGCATCCAAAAAAAGAGAGAAAGAAAAAGAAAAAACGTATCCATGTCTGAAAACTATCCTGTACTTAAACAATCCGCTGGCTGATTTTGTAGTCTAGTTTTACAAGCTGCAAGCTACATCACATTAGAACGCGCTTCTGTCAAAACAAGGACAAAGCTGTTATGTATAGTTACCAAGACACAAAAAAAATAAAATAAAATAAATCAGAAACTGGATTCCAACTGAAATAAGTGAAGTAACGTTGCTTGTTTCTAATGGCCAGACTGACAGCTGCCTGCCAGAATCTACAGCCAAACCAAATAACTCTATCTGGCCTCATTACAACGTCAGCTTTGTGTTGGATATAAAGTACACCGCTCCTATATTTACTCAGTCTGGACCCATACCCAAACAAACTGCACTGTTTGGGCTCTTCGTAGGAAAATCTGGAGGAAATGACAACTCTCTGTTGTAAGTTGACTTGAAGATACGGTCTTTGTAATATGGATGGTAACTGCTGTGGTTAAATTATCCAAGACAACTGGTGATGATGTGGGCTTGAAGCAAAACTGAACTTTGTCTAGTTCCCTGTGTGTTCACATGGTGGTGAAATATCCTCATTAGCTGCTCTGTGTTCCCCTGGGCTGCTAATCCATTTTGTGTCCCTCCGTTCACTTCCACAGTGTGGGGGGGAAAGTTAGTTCCACAATAACAGTTTAAGCACATAAACAAACTTGAACAAAGCAGATTATGCTTGCTTAGCAAGGCGGCTATGAGGAAGTTTCTTGCAAATGGAACCAGACGGATCTACTTTCCAATTCAAAAAAGGGAAATGACAAGAAAAGAGCTGTTTAATTTCCTCAAAAAATGGGTACCAGGAGCTGTTTCTTTATATTGGCATCACTCGCTTTGTTTGCTTGCGTTTATGTGTGAGAGAAGTGTTATTCTGGGAGCTGTTTTGCCACGGAAGTGAAGTGAGAGTTAGAGGCAAAGTATTGTGGATTAGCAGCCGAGGGGAACACAGATTCAAATATGAGGATGTTCATGTAGACGCCACATAACGCCCAGGAAACTGCACAACCCAACACTATCCATACTCTGGATATCTATTCAGAAGGGAAAATGTAAAATATTGGTATCGCCCTCAAAAACATATCACTGCATCATCGTCTGCTGGTTTAAACTGGTCATACATTTCATTTGAACTGGCATTTTAACACCACATACAGCACCCAGGTGGCAATACAGCCCACAGTTTTGTTTTAAACTGCTAGTTTAATTACTAAACCCCAACAGTAGATACTACTTGCAGTCATTATTGTATACATAGAGAAAATTTCATCATGCTTAACTGGATTCATATTAAATCTCAAAGGGTCTCTGCTTTGATTATTCATTTTAGCATACAACTATAAAATCCTGGCAGTAAATATGCTCGCACTGGAGAAAATACAAAGCCTCTTTCAAATGCCAAAACAACATATAAGTTTGCTGGTCAGGTTTTGCGTGATATGGATTTTTTTCAGACGGAGCCCATGTGTTGGAAGAATGAATTTCTCTCGAGCCTGAGCTGACCTTGACATTAAAACACACACGCACACACACACACACACAAACAGGAAGAGCCAAACACAAACCCACCCAAGTAATCAGAATTGCTGCTATTTCCATAATGAAGTTCAGAAGGTGAAATAAAGTCCCATCCTCCCTCTCTTCATCTCTCATCCGCTCACTGTTGGTGGTCTTATTAAATCCTCTCTGTCTCTCCAACCTCATTTTTCCCCTGGCCATTCAGAAACTCATTAGACTGTTGGACGGCGCACAGGCGCCCGGACGGGCAGAATATCCCTCATAATATTTCATCAATCTATCTCCTGGGTTTTCAATCTGTCTCTTGGGTTGTTTATACCATCCATGTGGACACTTCTAATATCAAATCATCAATCTTCGTCTTACGGCAGACATCCAGATAGCCCTTATGGGTTTTAGTCAACGTGGAGCTAATTATGCAATCTGGCACCGGACAGGGCGGAGTAGCACAAATGTAATATCTATTCATGAATCTGTTTGTGTGCTACCTCTCCACTTGAGTAACTGTATAGATCTCATATCGCCCTCTTGATTACTCCGCTGATGCCCATCACAGTTATCTGCTTCATGCTAGAGTTTAACATCAGTGGCCAGACCTGATGGACCCCGGCTGAGCACTACAGACCCCGACGGGCGCGGGATCGGCCCGGCCGAATTCTTCACCGTCTTAATTGCTCCACTTTCGATTTGCCTCAAGTTCCAAATTTATTACTGGCAAGTAGCCCACATTAGCCTTTTTATTAGCGAATGAATTAGTAATTTTGGACTTTAGTGCTGGAATCAAATAAAGCTATTCTTCCTTTGGCTGTGTTTGAGTTTGGACAGAAATTCTGGGGGGGTTCAGCCAGTTCACAAGCTCAAATTTTCCAAGCCTGAGTTGAGCTCTACTTCGTGCAAAGATATAGCAATTTTACGACTGAACGGTTTATAGACAAGGAGGCAGGAAAGGATCACATTTCATTAAAGCCCTGCCATCTATACTTGAAAGGAGCGGCTTTCACGATTTTCACTACTCCATAACACAAAATGAGCGCAATATTTCTGCGAGGGATTGACAGGATTGTTCATCAATACCAACGACTGAGTGATTGCTTTACCAGATGCTGAGATTTTGGCTTTCAGAACTCGCTCTCTGGCCCACAGTCCGCTCTGGAACAAATAGTCCCTCTCCAGCGGAATTTCAAGACAGTCCCAAAAGTCATAGATTACTTAACACATCTTTAACAAATCTCGGCAGAAGAGAGGAACGGGATGCATCCAACTGGTTTCAGGACAGGTGCTGGATGAAAGTTGGGCGACGGGATCCAGTGGAAAAAATACGTTCGTAACGCCGGCCAACGAGGACATGGCCGGTCAGAACAAAACTGACTTCATTGAAGAGATGGAAAGATGGAACATGTGCACTCTAAACTTCACTTTCAGGAGAACGTGAATGACGCAGAATTAAGGAAGCGTTTTCAACCTCCTTGAAAATGTCTCGATTGAGGTTTTACTCTGAAGAGGTGAGGAGTGCGCGGGAGCTTTCTAGGTCAAAACAATAAAAGCAGTGGTTCTCAAAGGGTTCGCAGCGGTAATCAGGACCGACTGGTGGCAATCAGGACGCTGCAGCAAAGCACCTGGAGTTTGATTCCAGGGTGCGGATGTAATTTTTTAGGCCTTTTCGCTGCGTGATCTTGACCGACTGCCTTGAGGATGTAGGTCATGTCAGCGAGTGGAATTCTCTGGATATTAATTAAGACTCCGCTCCTCTTGCTTTGGCGATGGAACGATTCGGTCTGCAAAACCAACCTGACAAATGTTTCGTGGACCAAAAAATGAAGTAGCCGATGACAATGTAGACGGCAGTGCGCAGTTCATTTTTTTCTTCATCTCAGATCTTAAAATTGCCACTAACTTCAGTAAAATTGCATAATGTGTTGGTACTTTATGCTGCCTTCATACTAACAATCAGACTACATTTCTTTTTTCCCCACAAATGGTTGATTTTGTGAAGAACAAGTGTCAGATGTAAAGACTGACACTTGTTCTTTTCCCTCAGAGTTCCCCTCTGGTATCAATCATCGTCAAGACACTAAAAAAAGCACCTTTAGCTATTGTTCCCGTGAGTTTTGCAGATCACATGCACGAGGAGTCTAAAAACACAATGTGCCTGATAGATACCTCATTGCCTGTTTTCATTTGTCAAACCTCCACCACGAGTACTTTCAACTGTTCAGCTAATGTGGGTTTAGAAAGGCAAAATACATCACTGACATCTTTGAAATTCAGTGCCTAAGAGCTGATATTTTGCACTAATCGTCAATACGGTCTCCCAAAATGCCAGGAAGTCGCTTTCCTTTCATGATTTCATTCTCGGCAGGGTGAGACAGAAGCAGCATTTAGACCATAAAATACAAAAACTAGGCTACACATGGGAAAACAAACCCAATAACATCATGTTGCATTGGAATCTATTATGATTAAGGTCTTCAGGTCTTCGGCAACCTGTTTAGTATTGATCAGCTCTACAATAAAGACGCAATCAAACTGCAACAGATCAATCATATCAGAGGTGGAGGACTTGAATGGCTAAAATAGTATATACATTCCATTTTTTTTTATAAAAAAGGCCAATATTGTACCAAAATATCTTCAAACCAGCATCAGTCCAACCTTATTCTCAATAAGAGATGGATCACAAGAGTGCATATTGTTTGCAGCTATGGCAAACGTCAGAAATCAGGTTAAAAAAAAAAATTAGAAACAAAAAGAGCCTTATTTTCAGAGTTGTGACCATGCACTTTTGAAAGTCAGTGATGAATTTTAAATGGTTTTCAAGGGCTCAACGGCCACGGGACTCAACTTTTAAATCAATAATAAGAGAAAGAATGAAACGGAGCTACATGGCAGGTACAAGACTTCCACCTGATTATACTGGGAGCTTGAAACTGATGCGTGTTCTACTTGTGGGAGTCTCCTTTCATACTTTAAAACAGGGAAAGTTAAGTCTGTGCACACTTTCAGAGCAGTGGGGGGGTTTGCTGCAGGACCTGTTCCCAGCATTGGTTTATAACACCCGATGTGGTTTAAAAATGACTCTTACGTGGGTGCTGAGATCTTATTACAACAAATAATTGCACATTCATTTGTTGATGAACTTTTCCCTGTCTTTCTATTTCTCCAGCAGTCGAGGATTACTGCTGCTGTCTGGGGGAAACTGGGAAGAGTAGAAAAAAAATCAGAGGAATCGAGATGACGCAGAGCATTAGGAAAACTCAAAAGGCGTGTGAAGATGTACTGACAGGCTGCCGGCTACATCTGAACCCCTCACTTCTCTTACTCATATGTGCTTAGCCTCCAATCCACAGGCAGGCGTTTGGGAACTCAGGCGTCCATTGCATGTCTGATCGGCTTATGCCGTACAACTTCGGTGTTATTTCCCGCACTTCCCTTGCCGTCTCGCATTTTTGTTTCCTTCCTTTTTCTCTCCCATTTTCCTATCTCTTGTTCTGTCCAACATTCTCATTCTTGTTTCTTCTCTCCTCACCAGCTCGCCCCTCTTCATCTCTGTGGTGGACTCTCTCTCTCTCTCTCTCTCCGCCCGGGCGTTCTGTTTCCGTCGTTCTGACGCTCGCCCGTTTGTATGAATGTGACGGCGTTTCCATTCACGTGCTCGCTGACCCTCGACTAAAGCAAAGCCCTCATTTCCGATGCGTGCACGTGTTTCTGTTTGCTTATGTGTGTGGGTGTACGGACAGAAATTACTCCCATAAATGCGAGTGGATGGACACACACCGCTGCGCATGGGGCACAGGAGGGCAAGGACGGACACACACACACACACACTCATACACACATTGTAACCAAATCTCTCTTGACACTCTTAGTCTAGTTGAGCGCCATCAGAAAGCAGCTTGTGGCTTCCAGAGCAGGTCAAAGGTAGAGCTCCCCTACATGGCCATGAAATGCACAAAATTCATCTGAGCAGAGCTCTGGAGAGACTCAGATCATTATTCACTTCAACTGCATGTTAAGTTCATTGTTATAGGCTCACCTGCAGTTTTGCAAATTTCCAGTTAATTGCCATGAATTCCTGTTAATTCCCATATATTCCCACTAATTCCCATGTATTCGCATTAATTCCCATGGAAAGTTTCCCGGAATTTTGCAACCCCATCTGTTTTACATATTTTATGTATTGTACTTTATAAAATAACAAAAGTAAAAAAAAAAAAATATATATATATATATGTGTATGTATGTATGC
>OMLB01051528.1:5410-18650 GCA_900302555.1 Myripristis jacobus
TAATCTTAAGGTGGTACAGTTTTATTTTGAAGAGCTATGGTATCCGCTTCTGCTCACTGGTTGGAATTATGTTTGATTAATTTTTCATGGCAAAAATAGCTTACCTAGCACTCTAGTTGATAAAGAATCAGTATGTGACTTGTGTGTGCATGTGATCGTGCGTGCCTGTATGAGTGCGTGTGTGTGTGTGTGAAGACGTTCCCTCCTGTGCGCACCGCTGCACAAGGAAAGGCTGTAACAAAGAGCACACACTATCCAGATGTGGCTTAATTGAGAAAAATACAACTACTACACACAGGGTCCACATGAAACCAATGTCAGTTCAGTTTCTTCTCTGTGCTATTATGTGCTGCTCAATGGTTACAGCAGGGCATTAAAGGCTCAGGTCCGACTTGGCTCATCGTTATGCACAGTGAATTACCTCAGGATATTGAAAACCTTGGCTATATTGAGGGGCTCGCCACAATTTCACATGTGACCTAGTTTAATATGGTGTAAATTCACTCCTGAACTGAATTACCCCCATTTTGCCACTTGAGATGGACCACTTTCTACTGGTGAACTGAATGGCACAATGTTCATTGAATTTTTGTGGATAGATAGATAGACAAGGGAGACCTGGTAGCTGTAGGAAAGACTGATTTGTTTGTGCAGGTAAGGGAGATTTGAGAGACAGTAGTTGTATATGGCTTCAGTGGGAGTCTTGTTTTATTTATATTAGGTTTTATTAGGAGTCAAACTAATTATCTTGCATGTAGAGTTGTGGTCCAGATGAGTTTAACACGATCCACATGGATGTATGCTTTGTAGTCTCACGCTGAGAGGTAGGTTGCAGATAAATTCTTGGTTTGTTTAACTTCATTAGATTACTGTAGTGATGTGTTTAATCTGACCTCTTTAGGAAATTATTCAGCTTATGCCTTTCCCCTGTTTGAGCCGCAGTACAGCCAGCCATCTTTATGGGTGCAGGGGCTCCCAAATTGAGCAAGGTAACCAAAACTAGTATGGTAATGTTGGAGGGTTATCCCCTCTGAGGTATTTTTGCCAGTTCATGGGATACAGACCCCTCCTTACATGCAGTGTGGTAGACATGAAGGATAGTGGCCATCTCAATAATTTTGTAGATTTACTTTTCATTCCATGCAGTGCAAGTTGCACTGTAGTAGTTATTATAGTATGGGGTCTGTGATACAATCTACCCTTCGTAGGTACCCTGCACATTCATTTGCCAGTGAGTAGTGCATATTTTAATGTGTCCTACTTATTGGTGGAGTCAGTTGGTGTTTTAGCTATGTAGCTGTTTTAGTTATTTATTGGAAAAATAAAGGTATTTGGCTTAGACTAATGGTTATTCCTTCTTCCTCCCACAGGACCGCAGCAATCATCCAATTACAGTAATACATTTTCAGTTGTGAACTGGATGTATGTCTCCTGCTCCTCTTGAGTCTTAAATCTGCTTGTCCACACCCGGGTAGTCGAAACCTGTTATGGCAAGTGGTTTTGTTGTAGAGGCATTGCATCTGTACCCCCTGTACACTGTGTTGGGTCAAAGATGGATAAAGCTATATACAGTATGTTTATGATGAGCCATCCTCTAGGCAGAATGTCTCACTCTGTATATTGTGCGGAAGGAGAAACCCTGCCATGCAGCATTGTATTAAACACAATGTTGGAGCTTATGAGTAATGTAGCCATGTCAACAGTACAACATGTTGCTGGCTGCATTATCAACTGTAGGCCAAAAGGTTTCATTACTATGGGGACAGCCAGATAGTCTGAAGAGCATTATATAATAGCACCAAAGGAGAGATGACTAATGTAGAGATATGACAGAGGAGATATGACTAATGTACTCCCCAACAGGCAACAAGCCACAGGGTGGAATATAAACTCCAGGGAACTTGTGTCCACCGATCACCTCATTTATTTTTAGCAAGCACGGCTCAACAGCTGCTTTGGGGACACAGTTGTCTTTACCTGGAAAGTTTTTGGCTTTCAGCACCTGACAGTGTAACTGGTAAAATACATGCACAGCTTTCAGGTCTGTCAACAACTCATCCTTTCTATGATAAAAGAATAAAAAAAAAGAAAAAAAAAGGAAAACACAGGCAGTGAATAAGAAGAGGTCCCTGGTGGAAAAGAATTTCCCAAGCTTAAGGAGCAATATGACAGATAGACCTGTAGGAGATCTTACACAGCCAACAGGGATTTGGAGATTATGAGTAATACACAACAGCAACAACAGCACAGTGCTGGCTGCTTGATCAACTGCAGGCCCAAGGAGCATCGGCCTAATTTTCTTGGTGGCCTAAAAATGTATTTATCCTCAGCTTAAGGGACAAATTCAGCTCCAAACAATTAGGGGGAAAAAAGCGTTCCAGTCCCAAATAATTGAAAGGATTTGGAAAAAATAATGTGCACACTTCATTATTATCTCACTTTGCTTCTATCTATTTCACTCTCATTCCCTCTCTCTCTCCCTGTCTCTGTCACTCATTTCACAGATGCTGCAATTCACAGTGGAAATAAAAAAAATAAAGAAAAACAAAGTCCATCCTTGGATACTGTTAGACTATATGGATTTTTTGTTTATGTTTAGAACAAGCTTAAGAGGGAACACTAGACCCCAGAACATGTGATGGCATGCAGCAGCCTCACAGTCTTTTCTATACATACATTTTATTTAAAATACTTTTTTTTTATACAGTTTGCTTTATGTGTCTCCAACACAGATTTCTAGAAGGGTATTTTGATGTTATATATTATATTCCACTCTATGCTATTTTTGTTCTGTTTTCTGCAGCTATGTGCACACAGACAAGCAACTACACACACAGAAACACACAAGCCAGTGTGCCCCACAAGCATCTGAATAATTGGACTGATGTACAACACAGCAGGCTGTGGACCAGCTGGTATTAAATGACCCAATCACACTTCAGAACAGTGACCAGTGGGTCTATTTATCATCCAATTATGGGGCAGGATACTACCCAGTGACTCATGACTCAAAGCTTTTCTCAGGAGGCAAGAAAGCACTTGGGGAAACATGCAGGCAGCGTGTGGATGCCTGTTAGTCAGCAGCACCCAATCATACACACACATAAACAGGCACGCATGAACAGCATGAGGTGGTTTCTTGCACACAGGCACACACACACACACACAGGCACACACACATACACACACA
Source organism: Myripristis jacobus (assembly GCA_900302555.1). Taxonomy (NCBI): domain Eukaryota; kingdom Metazoa; phylum Chordata; class Actinopteri; order Holocentriformes; family Holocentridae; genus Myripristis; species Myripristis jacobus. The sequence continues at coordinate 8,601 of OMLB01051528.1, forward strand.
CACACAGAGATCCTTTTTCCTCTCTTGTAGTATTGTGGTTTTCTTTCTCTCATTCTCCTCAATACTCATCATGTTCTGCAGAATCCTTGAAGTATCTTCACACAAACACACACACACACACACACACACACACAGAGCTCCCGAATGAGTCTCCTCTATCACTAGGTGGCAGATAATAGATCAGCCAGCTATATCTCCCTACACACACACAGCGCATCCACACACACTTTAGACTCCTCCCTGGTGGTGTTGCAGATAATAAAGAAGCCAACCAGATCTCCCTATTTTCTACCTGCAGAGCTAGGTCATTATGTTACTGCCAACACAGACATAGTGCAAGACAGCCTGGAAGGAGGGAACAGAGAAGACAAGGTTGGAATAAAGGAGAGGGAGGAGAAAATGTGAGAAAGAGGAGAGGAATGGAGAGGGACAGAACGGGAGAGACGCAGCAAGCCAAAGAGTGGGTGGGATGTGATGAAGAGATGAAACATTTCTCCCATCATTAGTGAAGTTATGCCAGTCTCCGGAGCTCCCCTAAGGCCTTGATATAGAGGGTTGCGTTGGGGTCATGTCTTTCAACTGCACCTGGCTGCTGTTTCAGTCAGTCAGCAGTCTGAGTTACACTTTCTTTGGACTGCTGCAAGCAACTTAAAACCACACAGTCACTCAGCTGTTTAGGAATATGTAAACCTTAGATTCAAGTAGAAACATTGCTAAAACTGAGCAGTTTCACTCTTAAATACTGTGCATCACTTTTGGAAAATAACTAAATAGCAAATCACTTGGAAAAGAACTCAACAGCAAGTCAAAACATCAATTCTAAAAAAACAAAACAAAACAAAACAAAACCAAAAAAAAAACAGATGTTTCTGTAATACAAAGAAGTATGTTGATACCTAATCCATAATTCAACCAGGAGAGACTCATTTCAATGAACATAATGAAACTTTGCTCAATAAAACAAGAAAATGAAACATTCATTGTCCACACACACACACACACGAGGCGCAGGATATCAAGGGGCCCATCAGCATGCAAAGAACCGGTGGGTATCACCGTGTATCGTCTGTGAACTGGGGCTTTTTTGCATATGACCAAGCAGTCTGTGTGCTGTGGTGGTTATCTAAATTACAAAGCTTTGAAGAATGCTTAGTGGCTGTAAGCTATATACACCCGCAAAATCTCCATAACACCTACGTAGAAAATCAACATTTTGATTTGGTGGTCATGTGTCAAGGATGAACCAATAGTGGCTGAATTTTGCTTGCTATTATTTAAGTGAATAGCATCATTTCCAAACAAAAGGATTTCTACCAGCAACACATTGTACTGCTGTTTTGTTAATGTGTCCAATATAGCAAGAGATTTATCCTCTCTGCCCACTCCACTCTTATGCATGGTAATATATCCTGCAGTATCCCCAGTTTGCCTTTGTGGTTGAGACAGAGTGGTGACATGCAGATGGCTGTGTGAACAAGTGCAGCGATGTTTCCTACTGGAGATGGTATGTCTGCAGCCCTATCCAGACAGAGGAAGTTACACAGGGAAGTCTGCAAAATGAGAGTTTGAAAAGTTTTGGACTAGTTCACATGGGATAGGAAATCACTCAAATTATGCAAATTGGCACTTACACACTGAAAAGGTTCCATGTGTCATATGTTCTTGTAGTTTTGGCAACATCCTATAGTTTAGGATACATTCCCACACAAATAATTCTGTATACACATTCTACATCTTCACTGAAACAGATCGCTTTATGGACACATGAAAAAATAGCTGGCTACTGCAGGCAGCATCTTATCTAAAGCTGCTACAAGCATTGCCCCTCTGAAAATTACTTTATGTTTTCTCAATCTAACTGTCTGGTGTCTTTTTATTATACATACTTACCAGCTGGAGAAAGTCTGATGTAAAAATGTAATTGTGGAGTGCCTCCACAATTACGGAAAAACACAAGGAGAGACCAGTTAAGTCTTTTCCCACAGGAATTGACAGTTGCCAACATGTAAATTTGCACGGGGCTGCTATTACCCAGAATTATCTTTACAAGGCATTTTATAGCAGGTAAAAGACGCCATAATCTTTACTGGGGGAAAGTGCTTCGTGTAAAAGGTCCATAAAAGTGACTCCCATGACCAGTTCACTTTGGACTAAAATCACAGAAATGCTCCGGTAAAAATTACATTACCCCCTTTTCTCATATAAAAACAATCCTGTCAAAACATGATTTAAGTCTATGCATCATATAGATATGTTTATTCCTTATGTTCATTTATTTTATCATGTCACGTCATGGTAACAAGCAAGCCTGATTTTTGTTGAGTGTATTGCAGTGTTAAACCAATGTTTTTCAGGGTTACAGCAGAGAGTAGTGTTAAAGGACAGGAACTTCTAATTGCCTACAGTTCCTACACTACCTTTTAATTTTGCTTGTCTAGTAGTTCTGTAGTGTTGCTGATTAGAAAGAGGACGGCACGGTGCAGGATGCAGCAGGGCATTCAGTCCTTTTTAATTCTGGTTTAATGCTGGAAATGGGAGCTACTTTCCCACTTAACTAGCCTTAACCGATAAAGATATTGCTTTCCTCTACCCTCCACTTTAGGGGAAAAAAAAAAACTTTGTTAAACATGCACGAACACAAAAACAAACACACACTAATACAGGCAATCACAACCTCCTCACACTCATCTCATTCACATCAACGTGCACTTGTGTGCATGCTCACACACAGACACACACAAACACATAAAAAGAAAGAAGAAGAATCAAGCCCCAGAGTATAATTGCGACCTAAATCCAGTCACTGGGGGGAGTGAAGCGGAGAGCAGCTGATCAGCTGATTTGGTTGATTAGCCTGCCACTGACGACTTTAATCCACTGAACACAGTCAGACAGAGGACATGGCAGCAAAGAGTGTGCCGCTGTCTCCATTTATTTCCAGAAAAGCCTTCCTTTCACTTAGTCAGCAGCACCATGGCAAACTAATGTGTGCTTTGAAGAGAACCGTGTGTGTGTGTTTATTGTATGGGGTCATTGTTAAATGGTTTCTCTTTAGAAATATGCATGTGTGTTATTGCATTTGAAAGAAAGGTATGTGTACTTGTGGAGTTCCTGTTCCTGCTTTTGAAGTCAGATGAAGGGCACACAAAATGAAGGCAGTGATTACAGCTGCATTCATCAAACTCGCTTGGGGAATTTTCAGCTTTGCTGTGGCTTGACCCTGCCTTATTCAAGAGACAACATAATGTATCCACTCTAATATCATGCAAACCTGCACTCTGCTGCAAAGAGTAGTGAGGCAGGCTGTGCCACAGGCCAGCATGGTATGTGTAGTGCTGTAGTATTTTTTGAGGTAGGCTGAGAACAAAAAAAACCCTCCAAGCTGAATTTCTGCGGCTGAATTATTATGTTATACTTCTTATTGATGATGAAGTAGTTAATGTACTGACGGGGTGGCATGGCTCAGGAGGGAGAGCGGTCACCTAGTAATCCTTGAGCAAGACACTGAACCTCCTAACCGCTCCTGATGGGCAGCTTCACATCTTGCATGGCAGCCACTGCCAAAGCACTTTTAGTAGTTGGTAGACTGGAAAACCACTGTAGAAATGCAGTCCATTTACTTAAACAGCACAGTTATTATAGCAATTTTTTGCAAAATGACATTTATTGTAAGCATACCACTGAAGTCTTTGGAGCATTTCAATTATTTTACTGTATGTGACACTGCCTCCCACATGTGGAAAACGGTTTATACAATCATTTGCACTGTATACATTTGTCCTAAGGATACATGACCACATGAGACTACAGAAAAACCATTATACTGCATTACACAGCCAAAGAGGGAAAGGACTTCATTTCATTATTGGTGTCCTAGCCAAACCAAAGTGCTCTCTTGCAGTCTAACAGAAATCCTCATCCTTTTCCATATAAACAGAGACTCAAGTCAAGCTCTTCTGAAACTTTTCCCTCCCAGGGAAAGGCTGCTGCCAGTTATTCTTTCCCTCTGTTGTCCAGACCTCCTTAGTTGCCCATCTCTTGCCAAACTCCACATCTCTCAGAGAAGACATAAGGCCACACATTATTAGGCCTGACTCACAGGAAGCTGATGAACTCTGTCCCTCTCCCTGGTGACTCTCTTGGCTCAGAGTGTTTGTGTTGGCAAGTTGATATGTCTGACGGTTTGACTGAAAACTGCCAGCAGCTAGGTTACTGTCAGTGCAACACAGTGGAGTGAAGGAGAGCAGAGCTGACTGCAGTGTTGGACAGGTAACTTCTCCCTGATTGCTGCTGGCCTCCCTGCACAGTGTAAAAGGTGGAAGGCAGCCTTATCCACCAAATGGCTTCCTGTTTATGCCAGGACAAATTAGATGGAGCAGCATGAATTCATACATCTGTTCAAACCATGCATGAGCACAAACAGTGGCATTCTCTGCTACTTTCACAGCTTTAGGCGGTGAAGGTGCGCTTGCACATAGAAATCACATAAACCCTTTTCATGTATGTTATGTTTGGTGTGTCTCTTCAGCTGTGATTTTGGACTGCCCCAACACCCTACATCTACTCGGTGCTATTGTATGTGGGGTAGGGGAAATTATTTGACATTTTATTTGATTTATTTTACTTAACCTTCATTTTACTAAGAAAACCCTAAAGAGATTAAAGGTCTATTTTCAAGGGAGTCCTGGCTGAGATGAGCAGCAGCACATGAAGCTCAAGATTAAGATTCACTGAGACAAAAAACACAAATTACACAATTCTAAAAATATGTACACTATACATTCATAATTCTCAAGATCTTTCATCAACAATTTGAAAACTCCAAGGTGAACCAATTCATCCAATTTATGAAGCTGAAAAACTCTTTGGTCATTGGAGCACCATATTTAAAAGCCTTTTTCCCAAGTTCACTAGAGGTACAAAGGAAGGATGGCAACACTCCTTAAATTGCCTTATAAATAAAAGACAACCAATGACTCCATCTACACAGAGTCAGAGCAGGCCAGCCATAGCATGTAAATACAACTAAGTGTATCCACTACGCACAGGGAGACACTGAGCTGATGCATAAAAAATGACATAAAATTCATGTCATCATGAAGTTTGCTTCCAAAAGACATGAAAAATATTAATACATATTAATAAATAAATGGTATTTTAAAACACAAAATACTTAAATCAATATAGTTTGATCAAATGCACACTTAGGGCTCTATCTTTCACACTGCCCTACCGGTTGCCACTACCCGCCACCCATGAATTACACATTTAGCTGCTTCCACTATCCCTAAACGGTATCTTGCGGCCACACTACCCGCTATACATTATGCTGACTCCTTTATTTGCGCCTGGAGGTGTGCCCGTGGGCATGTTTATGCGCTTTCCCTACAATTGCTATCTTGATCACACACGTTAAGGAAAGTGGATAACGGGCCCTCAAACCACCTGCTACCCATATGGGCTTTTACAAGAGCGCGCCCAGGCGGCTTCAATGCGCGTCCACTTGGACACATGTGGACGTGCACATGTGGCTCCACCTCCCCAATTAACTCGGCTATAAAAAAACACCTTGCTTTAGCCTCAGTTGAACCCCTGAGAAAACGGTAGAGATAGTACTAAATCGCCTTGATCGCCATCACGGGTTACGGTTTGCGGATTTGGGATTGTGCAGCCTGCTCTTAAAGGCAATGGCACCTGGCACACTGATTGGTTTAACTGGCGTAATGCCCAAACCACTCCTATGCATAATGTAACGGGTAGCGCAGGTGTTTTAGGGATAAAGGCAGGTGTGCAAGATTGCAACTTTTGCGGGGGAACGCCTCTTCCTAAATGCTAAATCCCCAAATAACGGGTTTAGGGAGTTGCTATCTCTCGCACCTCCCGTTATCCGTAAAACACTTGCGCTACCCGCTATATTATGCATAGGCGTGTTTTGGGCTTTACGCCAGTTAAACCAATCAGTGTGCCAGGTGCCACTGCCTTTAAGGGCAGGATGCGCTATCCTAAATCCTAAAACCGAAACCCGCGATGGAGAGAGGATGGTCGCGATTTAGCACTATCTCTGCCATCTTCTCAGGGGTTCAACTGAGGCAATGAGAGCCACCTAGAAGCATAACCAAATTTATTTTACAGAATGACAACGGTGTTATCTGTCACAGCTGTGTTTTGATCCGTGACTTGGATTTTTTTTTTTTTTTTTGCCATTATTTTGCCTTTTTTGCCCTGCTTTGCATGTCCCTCATGTCTCTCACCAGACCCAGCCTGCCTGCGCTGACTTTTTTCTACTTAGTCCTGCCTCCCTCATGTTCACCAGTCTCATTACCTGTGTCTAGTTAGTTAATCAGTTCAGTTAGTTTTTAAGTCTTGCCTTCAGTTCTTTGTGTAGTCACTGTGTTTGTCATGATTTGTGTTTTGTCTGCTGCCTGATCCAAGCTCTTTTTTCTTCCTGTTGCTCCTGCACTGTGAATAAAGACTTCACTGCAGCGATGCCTGCCTCTGCTCCTGCATTTGGGTCCACCATCTCTGATTCTTCGCTTCAGCACATGACATTATCTCTGTTTGTGTGCTGAAAAATCCAATTTCTAGATTGCATTCAATGTACCATCAAGGTGCAGATCTTGTTGAACTGTAAATATACATTTTACTACATTAAAAACTTGCCTGCGGCAACATCAAAACTTTGACACTCACTATCTCAGGTCTTAGAACTCACAGCTCATAAAATTTGTATTGCAGGTCAGGTCTGTATCCAAACTGAAAGCAATATTGCCCATTTTCCTTGTCTCAGAAAGTTGTATCTCAGCCCTTAGAGTTGGATGCACTGAGTATTCGACTCCGATTTTCTAATGTAGCATTTGCAACTGATTTGCAGCTGATGTCAAGGTCAAGTGGGTTTTCATTTTCAGCTTGTCTGTCAAAAAAAAAAGACCCAGGAAACAACATGTAACACGCACAGCAACATTTAGTTTGACATGCACAGCCCATTAATTATACAGACCCAACCTCAGAAAAAACAACTAGTCTTACACAGCCAAATTTCTCCTCTACACACTTGAATTCATTTTGTTTTTGTATTTTGACAATACGCAAACATACACACAGACGTGCATGCATACACACACACACACACACACACGCACGTAAGTAACACACAGGACTATCTGTTGAGCTTCTGTAGGGAGAGGAATTGTTTGCAATGTGCTCCAGCATTCTGACAACATTCTAAAGCTGAGATTTGCATGATCCTCCATAATGTATTTCTTACAGCTGGGTAGACACTGACAGTGTCTTGGTTGTTGCCAACGGCGACACACTGCCAACCAACCTTACATGACATATAGAAGCTGTTGTAATTCGGTGGTTATTAGTGAAGTTTTTATTGGACTTTCAGCCATGAGAGTGCAGGTATAATACCAGCATTTAAATATTTTGGCAGAGTAGAAAGGGATTTAATGTGCACATTAAATATTAAAGCTACTCTATGCAATTTCAGGACCTATTAACAAGCCAGAAACTAACGTGTGCTTTGTGAATGTGCCATACTGCTGTTTTCAGCCCTTTTTTCCTTCGCTCCAAAGTTTGTTACCTGACTCAAGCTCCTCCTGCTGCCTCTCCTACTGTTTAAAAGAAGCACTCTCCCTCTCCAATCCCTGACAACAACCAAGGCAAGTGGTGGCACTGAGGTGTGACATAGAGGATGATGGTGGCTTGACTGAAAATGGACTCAAATGTGGCGAATAAAAAACTGTTCTGGGTCTGCCATGCGTATCGTTAGCCTATAGCCTGGCATGCCCGGGTCATCTTTTAGACATGCAGACATTGGCTTAAAAGGTCAAATAGGATATTTGAAGCATGCTGTTTGAATAATCTTTTCCATATCTTTCTGATTGAGGCTATACATTATATATGAAACGGGGTTGGGGGATATGGAAGGCAGGCTGCGGTCCAGTGGTGGGCTTGCTACGATGGTATTGCGGGTAAGAGCAGATGGCACAAAAAATGATGAGGGATGCAGGCAGGTGCAGGTATGAAATCATGCGGGAGCGGGAGGGCGCAGGTTTGAAATAATGCAGGTGCGGATGAGCATGGACTTTGTGGTTGTTCTACACCAGTTCCTCAACAGTTATGTCCAAGGTGCTGCAATGTCTTCAAAATGACTTATCTAATTGTTCTGTTTTGCAGCAAGAACTCCCCACCAACGAACTTCAAGGCATCACCCTACAGCCACTCACATGTTCAGTGGTTCCTTTACAAAAAAATGACATATGCTGAGCATATGTTGAAACACATGCGTGAACATTTTTTCATGCTTTATTCTCACATAATTTGACAGATTTTTTCTTCAAAACTAATTATGTTTGTGGGTAAACACATATATTTGCAGATTACGTTTGTTTCTGGCACATTTTTATATTTTTTTTAATGTGTTCTATTCTGCACTATATTGCACTGTTCACTGTTCTTGCTCTGAGCCAAATGCAACGAAATTTCGTTTTTCAATTCGCACTGTTACAGTGTAATTGTAAAATGACAAGTTTTGTCTAAGTCTAAGTCACAAATATGATTTCAATTAACATATCTTGTATGTCATGTGGGTGGCTGTTTTTGTTGCTTTGGTCACTAAAAGTACTTGGATAAATTTAGGGAAAAGTTAAGGTTAGGCATAAAAATAACGTTGAAGCAACATTGACGCAACATTGAAGCTAAGGGATTGCAAACGTTTTTGTGATATGTTACAAACAAACATATTTCAAAACAAAAATACATTCCCCTTGAAACATAATTGCAAATGCAGTGTAGTTGTATGAGAATGTAATTCTTAGGCGACAGGGCTCCAATACAACAGATCCTACTGTAGTCTATTAACTGCCTGGTTTTCTGTGGTATATTTTTATTGTGCAATTGTTGTTCCAAAAAAAAAAAAAAAAAAAAACAGATTTCGAGCCACGGTGAAATAGCAGGCACAGCAGGAAGTTGTCCCTGTTTGTATGCGGCAGACATGAACAATATAGAGACAGACATTCACCCATGGTCAGGGAGACATTTCCAATTATGTGCATTCAAGGACGGGTTTTCAGCATTTACTAAGCTATACAGACAGTTGTGTAATTCTGGGAGAGCTCTCCAACAGTTTTTCAACAGGTATTGCAACATTGCTGTAAGATGGTGTCATCGCTGCAACATAGGTAAACAACAGTGCTTGTGTTCATCTGAATGCAAATTCTCACAAGTCTCAAAGGGAGACACCGCAGGCAATCTGTTTAATGAGGGGCCGTCAGGCAGAGAATTTGTAGTTTTTACTCGCATTTTACATAAAACATTTAATGAACAAGCATGTTGCAACTGTTGCAGAAAGGTCCGTTTTTCAGCTGCAGAAAACTGCTGCAGCTACTACTGAATTCAGCTGAACTGACAATACTGAAGTGGATACTGGGCCGCAGATTACAGAGACCCTGCTTTAATGAAGTGGCTGCTGGAAAGATTTGCAACAGATACTAAGCCAGAGTATAACAACCCTGCTGAAGTGCGGGCTCATCATTTTCTCTGGGTAAACACAATCAGTCTTTATAAAGCCACTGCTGTTGCTACAGAGGCAGCATGAAGGCAATATTGTTACAAGAAAGAAGTAGATGTGTCATGATGCTGTAAGGAAAAGTAGCACCAGAAGAAGCCCATTAACACCAGAAAAAAAACATGCACACTGTTCATTTTTGTCCCTAATAAAAACCCTTTGAAGAGATTCACAGCACTTCCACCGGAACTGCAAAGCAGCTTGATGCTGTTGGCCAAAAACCTTCTATCTCCCAAAACTTCTCAGCAAGAAAACCCAAATTTACCTTTTCTTTCTTACTGGTAAGTATCCATTTTTAAATTTCTGCAGTTACTTTTGAGTGGTTTCCATGCACTGCTGGTCATGACACTGCAGATCAGTTCTGGGACGGCAGGCAGAGAAGCACAAAAACAAAAAATGACAATCAGCTACAGGAAGTAATCTGCTGGGGCTTAGAGAGGCTGAGTACTAGACTCTGACAAGCTCTCTATCCATGATGA
>OMLB01051572.1:0-10095 GCA_900302555.1 Myripristis jacobus
GCCCTCCCCCCCGCCGCCGCCACGCACATACAAGCCCTGTTTTGTGTGTCAGGACAAATCCTCGGGCTACCACTACGGAGTGAGCGCCTGCGAGGGCTGCAAGGTGAGGCGGCAGGGAAACGCTCCATCACACACCACGTCTAACATTCACCCAGACCATGATATAAATATTTATAATTATGGTTAGATTCATGTCTGTTGAAAATGTATCTGAAAATTAAACAGGTAACATCCCAAATCTGAAAACTGTAGTTGCAAATCAACTACAAAAATTCAATAAACAAAATAGTGTAAACATAATAGCACTAAACTCGATCAAGAAAGAGAGTTGAGTGTAACACACGTGAATTAAACATTATTCAAATAAAAACAAAATTCAGTCTATAGCACCATAGCTGGACCAAAATGAGTTTTAAGTTTAAAGTTTAGACAGGATTTTTTTTTAAAGCCATAAAATGTTTTCTCTTCTCATTTTTTCTTTCACTTTCAGATTTTTGCCCACTTTTTTTTCTCATTTTCAGTTTGAGAGGTTTTCCCATTTTTTTTTTTGTTCATTGAATTCAAGTTTCTATTAGCTGTTTTTTTGGCCCAGACAGCTTTTTCTGTAAAAGGTTTGTTGACATTTTTTGACATAGATTTTTTTTTTTTTTAATGTAATCAAATTTTGAGGTAGGATTCTCATATAAGCCTTTAGGGGTTTTCTGTATCTCACCTGCACAATCTATTGCTATTTCACTTCTGTTCTGATGATTTGCTTTTATTGTGCAAATAAATAAAATAAAAAAATAAAAGCAAAGTCTGGGAACTCGCCACCTGATCACTTGAAATTTGCTGCAAACTTCACCAGCTTTACGAGAGCTACTAAATCCTGATAATTCAGCAACGAACCTGTACTCGTCTAGTTCTCTGATTTTATGCTTCCTCTGCTTACAACTATGTCTTCTGTAGTTATGATCCCGCTAAACGTGTTCTTTATTCTTCTTTAATTTCAATTTAATCTAATCAACATTAATCTCTTATTTTTACATAAACCCTTCTCGGGACGGGTGTTGTGACTTAGCGTCCACTACAAACGCTGCGAGCATCAGATAGCTGTTCTCAGTTTGTCTGAGTACATGGTATCAGTCCCTATCAAATACACCATAAATAAATAAATGAATTGTAGACTCAAGTTAAGTTTTAGCTGCCTTTGTATGTAAGCCTAGACAGGACTACTTTAATCACCCGCTAACCTGCGGCGTTAATAAGTAATCGCTCTTCTCTTTCCTCCCTGGTGGCACCGCAGGGTTTCTTCCGCCGCAGCGTGCAGAAGAACATGGTGTACACCTGCCACCGGGACAGGAACTGCATCATCAACAAGATCACCAGGAACCGCTGCCAGTACTGCCGGCTGCAGCGCTGCCTCGCCGTGGGAATGTCCAGGGAGTGTGAGTGTCTGATCCGCCTCGATTCGGAGCGACGCCGCGCGCCTCGGGAGGCCCGTAGCCGCGCCGCTTTCATTAAAGCATCCTGCTGTATTCCCTCAGCGGCGGAAAGTCACGTTAAAACACCCAAAATGAGGCGTGCATGATTTGGAAAATTGAGAAATCTCCTCTGGTTTTGTAACTTTTGCCTTTGCTCGAAAAAAATACCAACTCCTTCCAGACCAGAGGTGTGAGGCCTCAATCATGAAGCTCACCAGCCTGGATTGAGTCTGTTTTACACTCATGAACATAAATTTTGAGGTCAATTTTGTGTTTTTGCAGCTCCCAACCACACACCTGTGATCATATTGTGGACTGCAGCAATTAACGGGAACACTAAACAGCGCCACACAAGCTATATTTAGACCTGACCCCGTGATTCACGTCATGAGTGAGAAATCAGTCCGCCGCGACAGACTCGGCTCGCAGCGCCGCGTAAACCCCGACTGCGTGTTCAGACAGCGGCCGACAGAGCAGCAAAACAGTCAAGCGTGGCTGCGTTGTCGCCGCGTCGCTGTTGAAGTGTCACTCAGGCGCTCGGTGACGGGCGGTGGTTATTTTCAATGTAGGTCAGTGGGTGGAACTGATCTTCAGGAGAGACGAGGAGGCGAGTAGAGATGTGATGGGCTGACGCTTCACTGGGTCACTGAAGCGCCAAAAAAAAAGTTGATGCCAGCTCAATCACTTCCCAAACACAGCAGTCTTGATCAGTAGGGTGGATGTTGAAGTTTCAGTGAAAGTAAAAATAACTTTTCCACCCTGTTAGTGATTTCTCCACGTCATATTTCTCCATATCAAATATACTAATTCTTTATCTTTTCATTTTCTGGTATCAGCATTCTGTTATTTTTACGTTAACCGCCTGGACATGCCATTTGAACTGAAAACGAGAAGCAGGGCACCATTTTTTCTCCTATTTAACCCCCAAATTAACTTAATGAATTTCACTGGCTGCCATCTGGCCTGCTCCTGCTGCTGCTGCAGTGCACCCCTACAGCTTAAAGGGATCATAAATCCAGTTTAAAAATGGGGATTGTCTTGTTTAGTGTTGCTCTTGAGTACTATCTTCATTATTTGCAGAGATTTGAGAGTTCCTAAAAGTCGCCAGTTGGAATGATATGGAGTTTCAGGAGCTGCATTTTGTACAGTAATCCATACCAGCAGGATTGGGTGGGCTGTAGTTCCCCTTGTACGGTAAAAATATCATCTGGATCCTGAAGACCAGCCAGCTGTTCAACAAAGAGAAAATATGCTGCTTATTAGGGCTTAAACAGCTACAGCTTTACTAATGGTGCAACAATATGTCAGCAAATGTTTTTTATAATTGCTGTCACCTATCAAAAACCTGTCGTAGCAGAGGTCCATGGCGAGCTTAAGAGGCACGGCTCCATCTCGCCCGCTCCTCCTCTGGTACAATTTAGATAAAACAGGTAAAATAATCCCCGGGTGAAATGCTAGATTAACATCCTGGAGCAGTACCACAGAATGTGCTAACGAGATAACACCGACTGTAACTCAGCACCGTCTGACGAGCCTGTTGGAGGATAACAGGTGCAGCTGAAGAGTTAATCAAACAGGCAGGAGGGTAAAAAAAAAACAAAAAAAAACCTGAGATCATGTTCTGATTGGATGGCTCTGCTCTTGAGTGTGAAACTGCTGGTTTGAATCAGGAGAAATGGACCGATAAGCTCCTCCAGACGAATGAACAGACTCCAGATACCTAGTTTCATGATTTCTTTTTTTGTCTCTGAAATTGTTTTACTGAAATGCCACACGTTTTAGTTTTACCATCCCCGATTTCCGAGAATGGATAGGTGATATTTTGGAAATTGGATTTATTGCAGCTCAGATACTCGGTTTTGACAGAGTGGAGCAGCGTCAGCGCCTCAGCTGTGCGGCGTTTAAATCCTCCAGCACTCCAGTGACCCAGATAGCAGCGTCTCTGTGGCTGTGTGCAGGGCAGCGATAGGGCGGCGGGGAAGGATCCACCCAGCCACATGTTCCATTGTAAGGCCAGACAGGCACATTACATAAATCCATCACATGCATCAGTCGGGTGGACGCTATGTAACTACCTGCTGGCTGCTGTCGCCGCAGGCCACACTCACTGATTGGTGTGTAATATGATCTCACTAACTGTGTTTACACAATGGCGGCCGGGATGTGGGGCATCCGGGGAGAGCGAGCGAGGAGGAGAGAGGCTGAGGCAGGCATCGCTCCACATGTTGTGTAATCCTGAGCTCCCCTGACATGTGGACGGCTGCCTGAGCCCGGCCAAACGTGTTGACTGAAACGTGTTGACACCGTTACCGGAGCCGTTATGAAAGGCTAACCTGGTTTCAGGCTCACACTCCTCGCGTGGACTCTGTCAGACTCTGTTTGATTTTAGGGTGTTGTGTTGATATCGTGATATGAAACTAGCTATCATCTGGGATTTTGGATTACCATCATGTGTCATTTTTCTTATTTTTAACCCTTTGAAACCCAGGTTTTGTTTTATCCTCTGAACAAAATTCACTTTATTTCTTTTTGTTTCTTATGTTTTGGGGGGTTTTCCTACTTATTTATTTATTTGCCCACGTTTTTCAAAGAAATCAAGCCAAATTGCTCCAGTTTCAAAGGGTTAAATGCTTGTGGAAGGCCGCTCAGAAGCACTTAAACACAAGAAATGGGACGTCGGTCCAGGTTTTCAAGGGTTAAACACCACGACACAGTGCGAAGATGCATCATCCCTCGTCCATCAGATCCTCATGTGGGAAACAATGTTCCAGTCAACATCCAATAGACAGCGGAGGTTTCTCTGCAGCCTCTCTCAGAACCTCTAATCAGTGCAATCTAGGGCTGGGCAGTATGGACAAAATCTAATATCATGATATCATTCAGTCTCAATGTTATGACGACACTGCAGCGATGACTAGATATTTACACACAAGAGATTTTTGCTAAACAGTCACTGATAATAATTACTATGATGACCAAGCAGGTAGAGGCAAACCACAGCTAAAATACATCACATCATATTACACTGACGCACAACATCACACTGATTGGCCTGTTTCTCACACACCACTCACTCACACACTACATTACTAAATTTAATAAAAAATGTCTATTTCACACTGCATTTTGGATACTGTTAAAGTTATAATTACAATGTAATAGTGGATAAAAATGGGGTGGGACCCAGATTTGGGATTGGTTGTATTGGTGGGTGAGGAACAGGTGGGAGGCAAGGGAGTGCCTAGGCGTGGAGGAAATTAATTTTCCTATCTCATATATCTTAATTATGTCAATTATGTATGATCTTGTCAAATTACCAATTGCAGAAATTTTGAAGATGTCTTTATGGTGAAAATGTGAATTTGTTGGCATATTGGTGGAAAGAAAATCAAATTCTTATTGTTCCACCAAAATCTGTCCTGTTTATTATGGTTTGGCTTTAAGTCCGCTCCACATTAAAGCAGAGCAGGCCGCTGTGTTTCTGTCTGTACACATCCTGCATGATCTCTGGAGTCGGTCCAAACTGCACAGATGATTCATGTCAGTCACAGCTGCCGTGTAGTTTCACACGGTTAATGTCTGTGAGCTCTGAGGTGAACTCGGTGAATGACAGCGCCGCCCACCATGACAGAGGAAAAAAAAAAAAATCCCAAATCTGAGGTGTGGCCGTGTCACATACGTGTGGTTTCTCACGTCAGCTGCAGTAACCTGTTCTCGGGAGTCAAAACAAGGAAGGAAAAATTACTGAACGTCTGTCATATCAATTGTTTGACTGAATTACTCAGACTCAGTATTGTGACGACCTTCTAGCGATGACTGTTGGTGCTCTCATCAGATATTTACACAAGAGATAGCTAAAATACATCACACTGATATGCAGCATCGCGCCGATTGGCCTGTTTCTCACACACCACTGTTTCATTTCATGTTTAAAATCACAGGTCAAATCGATGACCAGATATCAGATAACAATATTCATGTTTTAGTCGTCATTCTGTTCCAAAGGCAAATGTCAAAGATATATACTCTATAGTGTTAATGTAAAAAATAGCACATTAAGTCGACTTTATATGATGATGAGTATGGATTTTTTTACATGCATGGATTTTCTTCTAGTTGCTTTTTGCAGCTACCACTTCATTAGAAACTTACAGACGCCACTCATCAGTTTAAATATGGATTACTGAAAATCAAATGTGGTCTCTTGCAAACACTTCTCTGACTTCTTTTGATTTCTGGATTTTTAAAAAAAATCTAAATTTATAAAATTTATATTATGAAACTTAAAATGTATAGATTGTCTTTTCTGATTGACACCCGTGTATTTTTATGTATTTCACTTTTTCAATGAGTTTTGTGGGAAGGCTTATTAAACTCACTCAATATATCAATGTCCATGTAAAAACTGATCATTTAAAACCATTTAAAACCGTCAAAATTAGCCATACTGAACCTTCTGAATCTTTCAACCTCCTGTAATCTGCATCATTCTGTTTGCTTTCCGCAGCAGTGAGAAACGACAGGAACAGGAAGAAGGGAAAGAAGGAGGCGGTGAAGATGACCATCATAGAGACGTACGAGCTGACAGCCGAGCTCGGCCTAATAGTGGAGAAGATTTGCAGAGCCCACAGAGAAACCTTCCCCTCGCTCTGCCAGCTGGGAAAATACACCACAGTGAGTCACCGGGAGCCTTAACATGGTTTTCCTCAAAAGGGGAAAAAAATAAAAATGCAGAGCGGAAACACAGCTGTCCCTTTGTATTAACACACACATTTTTATCGTGGCTTTTTGATGGATTTGATTTTATTTGATTCATTCAGATTTACTCATTTATTCAGTGTATTTACATATATTTTTGCATCCTCATGTTTATGTTATATATGTAAGAAATTATCTTTCAACAACACTGTCTCCAACCATTATATCTTTGATGCTCTGTCAAAGACTGTGAGCCCTCAAAAATTCATGAACAAGAAAAAAAAAAACTATAACTAGATGCTAGTTAATTTAGTTAGTTAGTTAGTTAATTTAGGTCTAGCTTCATTTTTGTGAACTGGAGCTCCATGTGTTATCAATCCAGACAGTCTGGAGAGCAGAGGGAGCGCCGCTGTGCCTCTGCAAAATTAATTAAATGTTAAATGACACCTGGAAGCAGGTGTCGGGGGGAGGCTACACATGTTAACAAGAGTCAACAAGAGTTAACATGTCAGATTCATTTAAAATTTGTTCAGAGATTTTACTTAAAAGGAGATTTGCAGTTAAGTCATGGTCAGCTCTTGAATGTTCATGGTGTTCATCAGATTCTTAAGTTACTTTCAGAGGGAAGGAACTCTTTTCCTTTCCAAAGCATGAAAACTACATTGAAAATTAAATTGTTTCCCAAATTGTATATTCCTAAATGATGATACATCACTTAACTTAACAGTAACAAAAATGTCTATGTTGTACTGCATTTTGGATACTGTAAAAGTTATAATTACAATATAATAGTGAATAAAAATGGGGTGGGACCCAGATTTCGGATTGGTCACGTGTGTGGGTGAGGAACAGGTAGGCGGCAAGGCAGTGCCTAGGCGTGGGGGGAAATTCATTTTCCTATCTTATAGACATATCTTAATTTTGTCAATTAAATATGATCTTGTCAATTACCTGCTTAAAAATTAGGAAAATATCTCTATTTAAAAAAGCTCATTTGACAAGGATAAAACAAGTTTATCCTTAAAAGAAAGAAAAGGCAGTTCTTAACATTGTTCTGTCTTGTTTTTATGGTTTAACTTTAAGTCCACTCCACATGGGAGAGGGAGAGCAGAGGAAGCTGTTGGTTTCGGTCTGTACAAATCCTGCATGATCTCTGGAGTCCATCCAAACTGTACAGATGATTCATGTCAGTCACAGCTGTCGTGACGTTTTAACGGTTCATGTCTGTGAGCTCCGAGGTGACCTCAGCAAATGACAGCACCGCCCACGATGACAAAGAGGGAAAAAAAAATCCCAAATGTTTAATTTTACAGTAATGCAGCAGCTGTCTGAGGTGTGGCTGTTTCACATACGTGTGGTTTCTCACGTCAGCTGCAGTAAGCTGTGCTTGGGAGTCAAATCAGGGAATATCATATCAATTCAGAATAATAGTTCACTCAGTTCAGTATTACAAATCAGGATTTAAAAAAAATCATCTGACATATTTAAAGTTAAGGGCAAAAAGGTAACCTCAGTTGTCACATTTTTATCTGGATCTAATAATTTGCCACTGATAGATCTGATTGATTTTGCATCTACATAATTACTAGATTATTAGATTATTAGCTAGTTAACTAAAGTATCACCTCAGATCACAGCAACCTAAACTCTGGAATAAATCTACCTCAGCAGGACTGAATGGATCACTGCTACACATTTCAAAACCTTAGCTCAGCTGTATTAAATTGGAAATACATTGTTTGTGATCATTTTTGTTAATTTTGGTGATTAAATTAGTGTAAAATCTAATTCAGACAGCCTTGAAAATGTTTTTAATAGTCTCTGGTTTCTGACACCAGTAGAGACTCTGTAACACAAACTTTTTCTGTGATTGTACGAATAAAAAAGGTCATGTTTCAAGTTTCCTTCCCTGTTCGTCACCTTTCCTTCGCAGAACTCCAGCTCTGACCACAGGATCCAGCTGGACCTCGGCCTGTGGGACAAGTTCAGCGAGCTCGCCACCAAGTGCATCATCAAGGTGGTGGAGTTCGCCAAACGAGTCCCGGGCTTCACCGGCCTGGCCATCGCCGACCAGATCACCCTGCTCAAAGCCGCCTGCCTCGACATCCTGGTGCGTCTCTGTGTGTTTGTGTCTGAGGCTTCTCGGCAAAAGATTCTGGAAAAAGTGCAGTTGCCTGTGAATTCCTTTGTGTACACAGGCGTTTTGTTTCAGTGTCAGATACAAGTGGAGAAAGGAGAGTCTGAAGGAGGGTGTCTGATTGAAAAAATTAGTGCTGATCCACGTTTCCAGGAAGATTACAATGTCCCAGACAAATTACGATCAAATATTATCTGTGTTTATTGAGCTTAAAACAATGAATAGGCTAGCTATATAAAGAATGACATCATCAGCGTATGTAGATGTATTATATCCTTTATTGAAGAGCAGGCTGCTTTTTCTTATACATTACATGCACGTCAATAGACTTGCGTGCATGATGCTATTTTAAAAATAAATATTGTTGCATTGGGGCAAAACAACACAAAGAATTTCCTTCAGCTTTACGCTTATATCATCTTAGATAAAATAAAACAGAATAAAAACTATTTGCAAACAAATAAACAACAAAAAAATACATGAAGGCTTATCATCATAACATCATATTTAGGTCATGCTGCTGCTGACTTGGCATCAAAGTTTCCATTCACTATCAGACAAAATGAAATAGAATAGTAGTCTTTGAAAGCAAATGAAAATATAATAACCTATTGCAGGCTCATACCATTTTACTTGTGAGACTTTTTCGCAGCAGTGAGGGTGCCGAGTGTTTCTCGGAGCACATCGGCCTTGTGACCTTTTCCTGCCCAAGGCGACTCCGCGGCGCTGGTTTGATTCAGTTCTCGGCTCGCTGGAGACAGACGTCAAGTAGGCAAATTTTTTGCCAGTTTTAATACAACTGAATTTGTGCTTTTAGGGATTTCACTAGACATTATGACTGGAGAGATTAAAATAGGCTACCAAAAAAATGGTATTTACCAGAAAACGGAAACACAGATCTGAAAGTACCACAAGGTTTGTAGTTGCTTTTCTCAAAACCACAATGCGAGTCTTTAACCTTAAAGCGCGGTGCAGTAAGACATTAACTTTAACTTCAGTTCTGCTGAAATGGTGAGAGCATGTTCTTGGATGGCAGTAAAAAGAGTAAAAAATCATGCATTAAAAAATTATAATAGTTAAAAAATTTAAATGGTTTTCGAAATAAATCCCATGGTTTTATTGGTTGGAATTTTTTATTTTCACACACTTGTAAACCATGAAGTGTCAATACCAAAGGCACCGTATATACAAGAAAATACAATATATTCAGTTTTGTGTGGGGGCTTTTATTGCTAAATAGGTGTTTATCATGACATGGAAAATTGAAAAACTGAGGTGAAAAAGTGCTTTTTTATGTGAGTATGACTTAAAGAATGTAACTTATGTGCATGATTTGGAATTGATGGAAATGAATGGCACACACACACACTCACAAACACATGCACACACACACACGCACACACACTCCTGCACAAGAGGCTGTCATCCATTGCTCCGTGTGCACTTCACACCTTGCAAGGATCTTGAATCACACCGCCAGCCTACATTTACAGCAAAGACAGGCAGGCAGGAGGAGAGACGGACAGAAACACATCCTCAGGCTCTGTGTGTGTGTGTGTGTGTGTGTGTGTGTGTGTGTGTGTGTGTGTGTGTGTATTCCCTCCGTCTTCTCTGTCAGTCACTGCCAGCGCTGTCTGTCACCATCACTATCACAGCCTGGCGTCCTCACCAGCGATAATTCACTCCGACGCTCTCTGATAGCGTCACGGGAATTTCATTTAAAATCAAAGCTCCGTCATGTTGATTTTCACACCTCAGGGATGTTTTTTTATTTTTATTTTTTTTCATTTTTCTGTT
>OMLB01051572.1:13423-49757 GCA_900302555.1 Myripristis jacobus
AGTGAATGTTGGAAGATTTTTATAATTTTTTTTTTTTTAAAGGGGCATTCCACCATGTTTGAAGGACAGTCACAGATCCATCCACTTTCCCTCACAAAACAAAGAAGAAACCTGTTTTAATGTCAGACCGCAGGATGTTCATGCTCTGCTGTCAAAAGTGGAAAAACACTGAGGAGGAAAATGTAACTTTACGAGTTTTCTTCAGTTTTTCTTTTCAGTTTTTGCTCCTGCAGCATGGTGGTGTGTCCCTCATAACCACTGGTAATCACTTTTAGACTTTCTGTGACAGGCTGCCACTTGTATTTATATTTGCATGATATATCACACAGATTAATTTCTTACCTCATTAAATAACATTACTGTTAGTGTTAGTGTAGCAAAGGTAGCACATTTATGGGAAAAAAGAGATGCTCTTTACATACAAGATGATTTTTTTATGCTGTTAGTTTGGATTTGTTTATTTGCCCCATGTGCAAAAAAAAAAAAAAAGACAACATCATAAAACTCCGGACTAATTCTTTGATGAAATTAGGGGAATTTAGCAGTTTTATATGTACAAAAGGGAAATGTAAATACAAAACTTGACATTGAAGTATTTACTCATAAAGGTATCATTAGCACCGGAGATAGCAGAGTTCACAAACTGATGTCACCGAGTTTAAGATTGAAAATTACAAGAGTAAAAGTCGGCCAGTATCATCCTGAATCCTGCATATGTCAGAGGTGCTATGCAGTGTGTAGCAGTTTTCTTCGTCATGTTGCCTTTATTGTCAGATAAATCACAGTACATGATGTGCTTAAAGTCAATATCATAAGGATTTGTTTCTGAATATATATATATATATATATAACCATACGACTCTATGTAGGCAATATCACATGATCAGTACTCATGCCATTGAATCCAATGGTAATGTCAAAAAAGAATTCAGAAATTTTCAAGTGTTTCTTAAAGTGTTTCATGCCTCATTTTGTCAGAGTTTTTAAATAAATACAGCAAAAAAAATGCTCATTCTCATTAGTTTGTAACCCAAAATTCAACATATCATCGCCATATGTTTCTACTGAAAGGAGATGAATGATAATATTGAATTATTGCCCGTCCCTAAATAGAGCGAGGCGCTTTAACCAACAGCCTGCAGGACACCCAGATGTGTCACATGAATTTTAGAGATTAGTAATTGAGGGACATCAGGTTGGATTTTATGGGAAGTCAGATGGATTATTTTCTGGCATAAAACTGGAAGATTTTGGTTTGACTTTGACTGCGCGCTCGCTGTCCGCTTATCTCGTCTGCAGGCCTATTTGCTCTTATCTGCTTCCTGCTCTTCAAAACAAACAGCATTGTGTGTGCGTGCACGAGGGTTTATCTGAACTGTGATCTTATTTACGAGGAAGAAATATTGTACTCATAGCACCTTTCAACTTATCTTTTCTTAAAGGGGAACGCCGCACGATGTAAGGATTTCTGCAGGTTATTTTTACGTGTCTGCGACAGTCCCGTCAAAATCTGTGCAGGGGGGAACTTTAAACCCAGCGATTCTACTTAAAAACTCAAATTAATATTATATGAACACGTTCAGTGTCTATGAAGCAGCTGCAGATTGCTGTTCATGATAACAAATCACTGTTTACATAAAAAAAGGTCTTGTATCTCCAATGATTTCATACCACTGGATGAATTACTCTTTATTGTCCTTAATGGGTTGAGAAAATGTCTTGGTCGTACGAAACAATTTCACAACCCATTGAATAAACTCAAAGCAGTGTGTTTGTCAAGCTAAAAACAAGGTTTGACCAGTAAAATGAATAATTTAGTCTATAAAGTGTCTACAGATGTCTGTCTGGCTTAGTCTGGCCAGCAACCAATGAAAAAGTATTAATCTTATAATGTGTCAGAAAATATTGGCATCTTAGTGACGTTAGTGAAGCTGGAATCAACATATTTTTCCTCGATAAATGACTAAAATAATCAGTTTTCAGAATTATAATTGTAGGATTCTCTGCTGATTGACCATTAAATCAACCAAATGTTCTCAGCCTCGTTTCCAGAGGCGGTGTTTTGGAGATACAAGGTTTCCACGGCACACTTGATGACATAATTGATGGGACTGTCCGAGACGTTTAGAAATAACGTGTGAAATCTGAAGCCCGAGGTGTGTGTGGCTGTACAGTGTGTGTGTGTGTGTGTGTGTGTGTGTGTACTCCACGACTCCGAGCAGGGAGCCTCGACAGCAAACGTTGTATTATCTTAGTGACTTATGGCAAAAAAAAAAATGGATGAATTCATTCATGAGGGCAGCACATGTGCCTCGCAGCAGCTGCTTTGACACGAAATAGCAGGAACACCAAACTCCCACTAATGACTTTAATTCATTTGGGTTTAACCATTATTGTTCATGCCGGCCTTGGTTCACTAACATGGAACACAAACTTAATTAATGTCATTAGTAACACTTGTGATTCCCTGCTGTTTCATGTCAAAATGGCTGCTGTGATTTAAAAAAAAAAAAAAAAAAAAAAAGTCTATGAGTTTACATTTTCTGCAAATCTCTGCAAAGGTCCTGCATGATCAGCCTGGAGGAACAAGTGCGATTAACGCTCCGTGTCATTCCACATGCTACCACGATTTGGCTGTGTACTGTATTTCTCTTGTGATCATTTTCCATGCTGCATTAATTTGTGATATTACTAAACAGATCATATTTCATATAGGTGTTGGTCTATTAAAGTCTTGTGTACTGGATTTCAGCTGGCTGTGTTGTTGTTTGTGCTCATGCTGCTGGTGGCCGTCTCAGGTCACACTCCCTGGTCCATACTGCCCCCTGTCGGCTATTTAAGGAATTACACTGCACCTCGGTAAAGATTCAGGCTTTCATCCACTCCAAACACAACAGATTCATTACTGGAAGCTGCATTTGAGGTTTGCCGTGTATGCAGTAAACCACAAAAAGGGGGAAAAAAACATCCATCATAAGATATTTTGCTTCATATTTAGATTTGAAATCTTGTTTTCTAACAGAGGGGTGAGACCTAGTCCTACTTGTTTCCGATACAGTTTCACTTTTTTGTGTAATGTGCAGGAAGAAGGCCGAATGAGGCAGATTCGCCCACTAATATCAAGAAAATGACACTTTAATTTGGAAAAACAGGTTGATTAGCACAGATGATCTCATCCCACCGGCAGATTTTTTCCCACTTATTTAAAGATAAATCTGATTTTACGAGTGAATGTGAGGCTACATGATGTGGTAAGATGGGAGTGTTTACAGTGATATTACCGGCAGTGTGTAACTGAGCAGACCAAACACATGACGCCCACTCACTTTTTAAATGAAGGAGAAATGATGGTGAAGCAGCTGGGGTCCCGGATCAGCTCTCTTGGTTTATCATCTTTTTTTATATACACAGACAAATCACCGCGATGGCCCTAAAAAAAGAGGAATCAGATATTTAAACTCGACTGTTTATTTTGGGCTCCCTGAGTCAATGGCTGAGAATTGAAACTGACTCAGATTATCCACAGTGTTTATTAAAGGAAATGACCACATCTGCAAAAGCTGACCTCTTCATTAGTTAAGGTTTATTAAACATCGGCGTAACACAGATTACTACTGCTTAGAACAGATTTTACAGATAAATCCATTTTTGGATGAAAGTGCATGAGAAAGCTTCCCCTGAGCTGACCTCGGTTCTTTACGCAACGAGAACGACTGTTTTACAATAAATTACATCCATAGTGTCTATAACTGATCTTCATTATATTTGAATAACAACAGTCACTGCAGAATATATGTTAACACAGAGCAAGTAGAGTGAAAGAGCTGGCTTTAAACCTGGACTGGTTAAAAGCGTCTAATCAGCTTTTGAAGTGTAATATTTGAGGAAATTTGGTGAACGTGCCCTGATGTGCAGTCCTGCGCCGAGGAGTTAAAACAGTCAAAGCACTGAGCCAATCCTGAGAGTTTAAAGTGCGACTTCAGAGAAACCTGAAAAAACAAAACACGCAGCCTCACACACGCAGGGCGGCAGAACCCTGCAGAGAACAGACTTCGCATAGTGTCCTTGCATGTGTGTGTGTGTGTGTGTGTGTGTGGTTGCTTGCATGAACTGTTGAGGTCAAATCCTCCACTTCAAAATGATAACTGACTGCCATTTTCATATCATAGACAAAGCAATTTGTCTTTCTGTAGAGGCTGAATATGAGAACATTTTCATGGGAGAATATTTACAGTTTTTGAGCTTGAATTGATTTAAGTGAATATGTATTGTACATATTCACATGTGAATTCATCTTTGGAGAGTCACGCTGTCACATCACATTTTAAATAATAAACTCCTGAGAACGAGACTGATGACATGGAAATACCAGTTTTACAAAGCTCTTATCCCACTGTAATAACCAGTGTGTTAACTTTTAGAAAGGTATTTCAGGCAAACAGTGATACTGCTTAAATACTTAAAGTAAACAAATGTATTTTCCTTATTTACTTAAAAGAATGTACAAATATTTGTGTATACTTGTATCATCATTTTGTAATTTACGTCCATTGCAAGCATTTTAATTGAATTAAATCTAATTTCAAGAGTTTAGACAGCATCACTGTGTGGTTGGAATACCTCAGGCTAATGCAGATTAATACACTGGAATAAACTGAGGTGATATTGCAGCTGCTTCTGTGGCTGGTGATGAAGGACGAGGATGAGGACGGCAGTCATTTCTTAACCGCTGCAGAGCTGCTGCTTTTCTTGCTCCTAAAATCAACACAAAACACAGATTACATGAACATAACTATAGATTACAATATAATATCTGAGCCACTGTGTTCATTTTCAATCTCTGAATTTTCCAAAAGTGAAAAAGTAAAAAGGTGTTTGCCTCCGAAATGTTTTTCCATCAAGTTTTCAATCAAATTTCACCTGGTGCATGTTGATTTGTAGTAGTTATTCTCCTGCAATACGTCCTCTATGATGCCCTGAAAAGCATTACACACACAGGAAATCACTTCCCCGGTAGATGACAGACATTCAGCAGAATATAAATAACATAAATATGGGTGAACTCGAAAATATTGCCACAAAATGAGACATGAAATATCCACCATTTGAATAAAGTGATGCCTGCTACTTCGAAACAATACATGATGATAGAAATGAAACAAACTACAAACATTTTAAAAGAAAGTATCTTTAACAAGACAACACATGCGCACACACGGAGATATACACACACCTTAGAGTTATGGAAAGATGAAAACCTATGTAGAAGACAAAAAACTTCAAAACTAACGACATAATAACAGAAACCGACCTGCATCTGCTCATAGGTGATGCCGTCCTTCAGATTCCCATCACCTGTCATGTCTGCATGAGAGACAACAACAACAAAAATGTGTGTGTAGCCCTGCAGAGATCCATTAATCCCTCTCTAACGTTTGCAAATCATAAAGTACAGAAAAGTGCACAGCATGTTTAGCTCGTGCTCCTAGTTTCATTTCATGTGCAGACAGATTTTGAGTTTGGTGACTGTTGGATCACTGCTGGTGCTGTGTTGCTTGGTGTGTGTCATGTGATGCAGGCTGAAGGCTGCTGGTGTTGACTCTACCTGGGTCGGCGGCGGCCCGGCAGTCACCTGGGAAGGCCCGGACCGGCGGCCACCAGTCTGAACCCGCTGAGCCGAACTCTGTCAGCTCGGGAGACGCCTGGAGGAGCTGCAGGGAAGACGGAGTAGAATTTTTTTTCATTTTGTTTATTTTCACTGAGACTGGCAGAGTGAGTAATTATAATCAAGCTCGGGTGCAGGTGGAGTTACATCTAAAAACTGGTGGGAAATTAAATCGCTGCCAACCAAATCTGAGTAAAACCTGCTGATTGCTTTGTGATTTCACCGGCTGCAAAGCAGGTATGTAGAGAATAAATTGTAGTCACACTGCCATTTCCAGTTTTGATTATCACTTATTAGTATTGATATATATATAAGAAAAAAAAAGTGGAAAGCTTGTCTGATAAAATTTTGGATTCATGTGCCATTGTATAGGAAATATTTCATTTTTTTTGTACCTCAGACAGTGGAATTGTAATATATACTTAACATTCTTGGGCATTTATGGAAATTAAAACATTTTCTGTATCACATGCAGTTGTAGAAGTACAGATTATTGCCAAAACCTGACCTGCTAAATGGTATCCCAACTCTTCTGCATTCAGGAAAATAAATTAGTGACCATATGACTCGTTTTGTTTTGTTGTCCAGATACAAGAGGTGGCTCCTCTCACCCGCAGGCTCAACTTATCCCGTTCTCCCCTGCACATTATCGTCACTGCTCATCTCCAGCTGCACTTGAGAACCGCGAGTCAGCCACACAAACCTTGCTGAGCTCCACTTTCAGGCTGTAGGGATCGCTCCCCTGGTGGAACAGGGACTTTTTGAATCTTTCGACGATCCGCCGCTTGACGCTGTTGTGAGGGGCAGGCGGCAGCTGGAAAGGAAACAAAGACCAAGCGGGGAAACATCGACACTTTCACAATCAAGCGTGATCAGAAATGGACCTTCAGTTCCAGTGAAGACATGAGGATCAGCGAAGTAAGATGTGCAGTGGATTGTAAGATTTTCTGTGACTGCAGGATTTAAAGGAACTCTTATCAGAGCTAATCCAAACCATATGGAGTATTACTGTACCTGAGTGATGAATATGATTTTATGCATCTGGTCGAGGAGTCTCTGGATGGGATCATCAATCTGGCGAACCTTCCTCTGGGAGACACAAATTCCTGCTGACACTGGGGTAACATCAACACCAACGCCATTATTAACTTTTAACCCTTTTAGCCTCTCTAAATTCTTAAGCATCATCTGTTCTTTGTGCTCTTTCATTTCTGAGGCCCAAATATTAAAAACTTGAATGAATACTGAATATTCATGTAGTTGAGCTGATGCAAATACTGACATCCCACTCTTGGACAAGTTTCTAAAGTATAGATACAAATACATGTTGCAAAAGGTTACCTGGTCTTGGTTTGATCTTTGAGGCAGCAAAATCGTCTCTGAGAATAAAGACAAGAGTGAAAAAAGGGAGAACTCTAAGTTGTTCCTGAGAAAAATGTGTGGTTATGTATGCATGCTTCAGCAAACTCCTTCCTTCCTTATGTTACAAAATATTAAGTGTGAGCATGCCTTTTTTTCCCCCACAGATTCACTTTAGATAAACAAAAAGTGTACTTTGGCTGTGACGTACCCAGCTGGAGTTTGGCCTCGTGTCGCAGAGCCGCTGGACTTCGATCCTTTGAGTTAAAAAAAAAAAAAAAAAAAGGTGTCGGTCACGTGAATAAAATACATGAGGCAGTGGACAAACTGGAACAGTTTCACACTAAATAACACTATCCCCTCCCTTGATTTCATTTGAAAGAATAGAAATACGTAGAGGGCTAGAATGCATTATCCAAAGAGTGCATCCATTACAAAGTATTTCTTATGAGGATCAAAACAAAATAAAGTTTAATGAGTAATTTCCAGTGGCTTCCTCTGTTTGGCAACTGACCGTAGTGCTTTCTCACTGAGGCAGCGGTGTCATTTTTGGTGTTAGATTCACCAACATCCTCATCTGTGGCATCATCTAAAAGAAAAAAAAAGAAAAGACAAAGTCATTAGTGCATGGGATCAGCTTCGGATTCAAATCTTTCCCACCTGTTTGTCCAGCAGGTGAACTGTGTGCGGCGCTCGGCAGATTCACCTTGACTGATATTCTGCTCAAAGTGGTTTGAGCTGCAGGCGGCAGAGGAGGCAGGAGGTGGGGATTCAGTCTTCATGGCTGACTTCTCTTGGTGTCCAAAAACCTGCAAACAGCACATTGATTGTTCTAAGAAATTATTCTGGCAAAAATGAAACTAGAGTTTTATTGTAGGGCTTCAACTTCAACTACCTAATGCAACAGTTATAGTCGTCATCAACGTTGATTTTGGGATCTTAATCATCCAAGTGAAACTTTAACGATGGCCTTTGTGACTTTCTAAACCTGAATCACCTGAGGCGCGTCCGAGTGGCAGCAGGTCACGCTGCATTTATGCCTCTCCAGGAAGTACTTCTGCGCTCGTTTCCTGTCTCGCTCGGCTTTTCTTTCCAGTGCATGCTGGGAAGTGTAGAGACTGTCCATCTGCCTCATCATGAGGTCAGAGATCCTCGAGCTGACGGCCACAATGTCGGGCCGCAGGTCGGCGTCCGGGCTCAGGCACCTGACAGGACGTCCCACAATAGAATAAAACAGAACGGAGCAGAATTATGAAGCATGTGATAAAATAAATACATCAAAACAATGAATAGCAAATACTGGAATAATAATGAAATGACAATATCTACAAAAAAGACAGTGTGAGAATGTGAATCAGTAATAGCATTTATTTCAATGCATCAGCTTCACCATTTGATCATGTCGGTGACTCTGTCTGAGAAGGCTCCTTCTTCAACCGGCTCGTAGATGGCCTCGACGATCTGCCGGCACATTAAGAAAGGAAAACAGAGACAAAATATTAATAACCTTAGTGGAGAAATCAGCAATGTGTGTGTGTGTGTGTGTGTGTGTGTGTGAGCGTGGTACCTTGCTGGCCAGAGACAGCATGTTACTGCTGTAAAATGGAGGCTGCAATGTGGCCATCTGGTAGAGGATACATCCTAAAGCCCAGATATCAGCCTTCTCTCCATACGGCTCATTCTTCACCACCTCTGGACTGACACACACACCAACACACACACACACACACACACATACAGGGATGACCATGCTTTATTTAAAATGCCCTAAATACTCCTTTCACCCCCAGGAACATCATATAAGTTGCAAACATTTCTTTTATTCGGTTCACTGGGTAATTCTCCTCACCAGGAGTAAAGGATGGTGCCGACCACTGATGTCAGCTTGCTGTTCTCCTGCTTCTGTTTGGCGAGCCCAAAGTCAGCTGGAAGCCAAGGAGAGGCCGAGGTTAAACTTTTACAGTAACACAACACAGGAAGGAATTTGTGGAAAGTAGTGAACACTGCCAAACTCACTGATGGTGACTTTGTCCTTCTCCCCCAGCATGATGTTGTTAGGTGTGAGGTCGCGGTGGACGATCCTCTTCTCCTTGTGCAGATACCGTAAGGCCAGACACATCTGAGCGGGTTTGGAGAGAGGTTTTAGGCATTTATCCGCAGCTACTCTTGACTGAGCACAACAAAGCAATAGAAAGAACTCCCTACAGCAGCGAACAGAGAGTAAAAACCCCGCTTTCTCTTGCAGAACAGGGAATTATCCCAATGAAGCACCGAGTTCACAGAATAAAGTTAATCCTACACATAGTGGATCACTTCTGTGTTCATTTTATCAGCATACTGGTCCTAAGGGGTCTTCTGAAATTTAAATTCTTAGATTGCCAACATTACGGGCAATGCTAAAATGAGTGTGTTGGTCAAAGTCGAAGCAGCTCGAAAGAAGGAGATAAAGTGTAGTTCTCGTTACCTGGATGAATATGTTCCAAATCCGGTCTTCACTGAACTGCTGCTGTTTCTCCTTCAGAGAGCTGAAGTGGTCGGCCAGCGGCACGCCCTCGATCAGCTCCATCACGATGTACAGCCTGTCACCTGAAACAGGACATTTTGCTCAGAGAACTTTAAACTTTGGTATTTGTTGAGGTAATATCCGTCGTAATAAAACCGGGAGGCTACACTGAACTGGGAGAGCTCACAGCTGAATCTTGAACCTTGAAATATGAATCCTCACCTTCTAAAAATGTCTTGTAATATTTAACAATGTTTGGATGTGCCATCTATAGAAAAAGAGTAGAGCAACAAATTAACTACACAACATTGGACCAGAGAGCAAATTATCAAAAGGAATTTGAGGGAGTAAAATTTTGCTTTGCACCTGTTCTTTGATGATGGTGAGCTCGGAGATGATCTTCTCCACGTCGCTGTCTCTGGACTTCTTGTCTTTCCCGAAGGCCGGGTTGCGGAGGTCCACCTCCTTCAGAGCCAGGAGGTTCTGGCCGCTCTGCTTACGGACCTGTGAGCCGAAGATGGAGCCAACATCAGAAAGAGAGGATACAGGGACAGGAGTTGAAAAACATCTGGCAAAATTCTTGAAATTCTTCATACAAAATAACCAGATGTCTTGTGTTGTGTTTGAGGGCTTCTTCTAAGATGCAAAGGGACTCCGTTGGGCTCATCATTAGAGAAGGTAGCCCTAGAAGGTTCCTTGAAGAACCATCATGAGTTTGCAATTTGTGGGAATACCATCATGATTTGTAAGCTACTTATGATGTCCTTCAAGGAACCTTCTGGGGGTCCCTTCTGGTTCCAGTCTGAAGAACCCCTTAAAGTCCCCATGAAATGACCTCATATGACTTCTACTTCCTGTGAAACAGAGCATCTTAAACAGTGACGTCATCCTGCGCTAGTGGGTGTAAATTAAAATTTCAACCAATAAAACCTTTCACCAACATCCTCTCTCATCCACTTTTCACTTCAAATAAAATTGTTTTTTCTCTCCCAAATTGATATCCTGCTGGTTTGCACTTTTGAACCCGATGAATTGGACTCTTACCCTTCTTGATTTTATCAAGAAGGTAAGAGTCCATTTCATCGGGTCTTTAAGGCTCTTTGATGAAGCTTATTTTGTTTTAGAGCACAAAACAGAGAATCAAATAATATCATGAGGAAGTAAGGGTGACCCCAACCAGCGTCTCTGACTGTGAACGCTGCCAGTTTGAAGAAATAAACTTTACTTTGAAGACGCTTCCAAAGGCGCCAGTGCCCAGATGGTCCAGTATGGAGAACCCGCTGATCACTCTGAGAGGAGGACGGTTCTGGTCCACAGCCTCAATGCTCTCCCTCAGGCTGTCCAGCTCCTCTTCCTGCAAAACCAACGCGTCATCTTGGAGTCATGTTCTCAGTCTTACTACATTTTGTTTCTACATCCCAAACCACAGTAATAATTTTGATTATTTTACACCCCAAATCCAGCTGAATAAACAGCCGAATCCATTCTGAATTTGTTTTTCTTACAGTGTAGAGCAAAACTTTGGCTTGCAGGCCTTCATAGGCGGTGAGGTCTCGCACATAATGGCCAACGTCAATAAACAACTCAAACAGGTCTGTGGGAAACAGCCTGAAATGGAAAATGGATGATTACACAACGGCACCGGCATCCATTTATCGAGATTTATTACAAAGTAGATATCCACCATCTCAAAAAAGTGACATCTTCTGTCGTAACATATTTGCCTGAGCCAAATTAAAACAATTTGTTGAGTTTTATGAGGGAATGGTTAACATAAGTCATTGGCTGACAAAATGATACTTTTGCAGATTGGGTCTGACATATTTTACAGATACATCACGTACTTCAGGTAATATATTATCTGAACTGTAGAGCTGCATTTTAAAAGTAAACTCCTCTTATATAGTAGATCACAGCACCTCTTAAACAGATGTCGGTTTCTCTCCACACTGAAGAGAAATCGAAGGGTCCGGAATGCATAACACTGTCAAGACATAAATACATATATATGTATGTATATATGTACTTTATAATGTTATTATTATTATAAATGTGTAGTGTGATATACCTGTAAAGAAACAGCCTTTGGTTCAGTGCTTTGTGGTAGAATCAACTTTGCAATCACATATATTCCATTTTCCTGAGGAAAGAAAAATGAAAATGAAAAATAAATGAATTAATCGACCCAGTTTTCAAAATATTTTACATTATGTTTATATAATTTTGTAATGTCCGTCAAGCTTTGTCTACAGGGAGATTTTCTTACCTGCACAATGTGGCGAGCAGAAGTGTCATCCAAAATAAGCTCAGTCAGGGCTGTACAGCACGCTGCAAGAGGGATTAAAGGGGAATACCGCTCAGTTTAAGAGCTCAAACAAGGGATTCAGAAGGACTGTTGGCTTTACCATCTTTTCTTATCACAGAAAGTTCAGGATTTTTCATGCTGAACTTGAACACAAGGATGTCTGGCTTTGGGAAAGAGCTGCTCAGGTTTGCAAATACATAGTGGAATATTCCATGGTAACAAATAATTAATAATGCTCGCTGGCCACATTCACTTTTTTTTTTTTTTTTACAGCTAAGAAGACATTTAGAATGAAACAGAGTCTCCAAATGACAGCTGGCAGTCAGAGTTTTCCCACCCTTGGCCTCACCTTAAGAATCGGTCAAATGAGCAAAGACGCAAAGAAACACACAAACACGACATGATGACGTGTACGCCCCCCTGCCCACCTGACTGCAGGGCCATCGTGTTGTCCACCTCCTCCTGCGGGCTGAGCTCCTCTCCCATGTGCTCCCTCTGGATGCGACCAGCTGCATTGGCACTGGACAGCGTCTCGACGGACAAGCGGTCAGACACGTACTGCCTGTCACTGCAGCAGTCAACAGACAACTCCGAGGTTTAAGGGGCTTTAAATAATGCAGTAAATGTAGTAAATAATAATTACAGCCGTTATCAGCCAAAAAAAAAAATCCACATCAGTAGAACTGCACAAGCCACTGGTTCAACCCAACACACCCCTCCATCCCCTTGAGCTATGGTGAGCCTGTAGTCATATTTTCACAAAACATGCTGTAACAAAGTTGTGTAAGATGCAAAATACTTCAGATGCAGAGAGGAAACTAGGAGTATTTCAGATGGGTTAGAAGTTTTTCATAGATTGGAAAGTTGACTTCTCAGAGCTAGAAATAGCAGACAGTGGTATAACTGGAAAAGTATGACTAATTCCTATCATCACTGATAGTAATCAGCAATATATTATGGGTAATTTGTCATTTTGGTTTAAGTATTACTTATTGCCGCTTTAAAACAGACTCTTCCATTAAGACTTAAAGGCCTCAAAGGAAAGGATCTTGGATGCGGCAATTACTCAGTGAAAAGGAGGATGATTTTGCTCTGATGGCAACAAAACTAGGGCACTGGTGTGAATCTATTTCGTAACCCTGACAGTGTTAGTGTTGTGCTCTACCCACTGACCCAATAAATACTCAGACTATTACAGAATTTGTGTGAGATCTGGACCAAAAACCACAAATCTTAGGTATTATGACACTGCCAAACCTCTGAAGCAGTCGGAGCAGATGCTGCACGCCGCCCCAGCTCCGGATCTCCGCCCTGGTGTCTGGATCCTCACAGAGCTGCACCAGGACCCAGGCGATGCTCCACAGCAGCTTCAGGTGCTGGCTGTGCAGCAGGCTCAGCAGCACCGGCAGCCCCTCCAGCTCCCGCACCTGATCCCTCACCTGGCGCACCGGCGACAGCAGCCTCAGCAGCTCCGCACTCATCCTGGAGGGAAAAATCAGGCTTATTCATATGTTATGTTTACCATATGACAAGGTGGGCAGAGTTTTCAGAAACCAAACTATGACCTTTTCACTCATCTATCCGAGGTTTCCTTTTTGCTGCTCCAAAGTCTACACTGAAGATCAGAGTTAGTCAATTCTTTGCCACAAGTTAAAACTCATTTTTTAGACTTGATTTAACTGAGCATTCTCTTATTGTTTTTGATCTCCCTTTTATCATAAAAGGAAATTAAAAGCAGCTTTTATTGCCTTGCCTTAATATTTAATATACTTTTATGCTCGGAGTAAAATGAAGCTTTATTGATCTGCACCGAGGCTGTGGGAGGGAAAAGTACAAATACCAGAAAAGAACAAAAAATAATGTATAATTAGCAATTACAAAGCAATAAAACAGAATATAAACAAATCTGGGGTTATGCATGTAGAAAAAAATGTATGGATGTTACTTTTATGTCTTTAAGCAGCTCTGAAGGATGACATGAAGGATTAAGACATGAAAGACATATAATAAGATAACAAATTGATATTTTACTCAACTCATCTGCATAGAGTAACTTTATTAGTGGAGGACACCGACAGGAATAACTAAATTAGTCACTAACCTTTTTGATAACAGGTCATATTCTTGCAGTATCACAAGCAGGTTCTCCACTATCAGCAGCTCTCCAATCTTCTCCTTGCATTCTGGGCTGGAAAAAAAAACCAAAAAACAATTTTGCAACAGATCAACTCATGAATGCATCAGATATTTAAAATAAAGTAATAATCTACCTCTCAGCCAGGCTGGTGAGTGCCAGGAGGGCCCCCAGCAATACACTGCTGTCTGATGTTGATAGGAGCTTCACCAGAGTCTGGAAATTAACCCAAAAGAAAGTTATCAATTTCATTAGCGTCAGACCATTTCTTCCTCCATTTTTCCCTCACTGAGTTCCTTAAAGGTAGAAGCATTTGTCAGGGTGACATTAGTGCAGAGATGCTTTGACAACATACTGATTTTTACAGTACACACTGACCCACATGCGGCAAGGACATCGTAACTTCACATGCAGTGCAAGAGGACGGTGCAAGATGAGCAGCAGACTAGATATATCTCTCTGCACTGGGATTACGTACTAATTACCTAAACAGGACACAGAATCCAGCCTCAGTAATGCATTGCTATTGCTTTCAGTCAATTTCATATTACTTCACCATATTTATAAAGGAGATTCGATTTCTTTTAAATTATGAAGTTCAGGGGCTTTATTCCAGGTTTATATGCAAGGGCTAGTTTTCTTCTTTATCAATTTTACTGAACCCAAATTGAAAAACTTGTAAACAATGTAAACAAGTGTCAAAAATAGTTTTTCTATTTTTATGACACATTAGCTGTCTCAAATAGTACCTGCTCTGAACCTCTATAGCACCTCTATACTGCCAAAATACTACAACAGAACAGAGAGTCAATCAAAACAAAACTAAATCTAAACATCTGTAAAATAAAAATTAAAAAATCTCAACTATAATTATCAACATTACATGGGGTCAGTGGCTAATAGTGCATTAATCCATCAGGAACTTTTCACCCAGACAGATGAAACCAAAATCCTCCTGTGCTCCCTGTGCGGCTCCGACGCCAGCATGAAGTGAACACAAACAACAGAGCAGGATAACATCATGATGGCTCGTCACTGACCCTGTGAGCTCCGCTCTCGATGACCCAGCTCCTCTGATCCTCCACGGCCGACAGCTTCTGAAACATGTCTGTGAAATAATTAACACAACAGGAACTGATAAAGAATCACATAAGACACAAGCTATCAGTGCGTCTCTGTGATACTGGGAGAGGTATTACTCACAGGTCACCGTGACCAGCTTCTGTGTGGAGAACGCCTGTTCCCCACAAGCTATGTACGAGGAAGTGACACACTCCATGTACTGAGGCAGAAAGAGAGCAGGGAGGAAAATAAAGTAAGAGAAATATAGACAGTAGGTAGGCTGTGTGTGCATGTGAAAAATCTGTGAACACATACCCTGGCAAGCAAACTGACGCCGTGCAGTTGATGGAGAATTATCTGGGAGGAAGCAATAAGGCGGAACAGTTATTGTTTTCAGGATTTTGCTTGATAATAAATACAGAAAATAGCATGCCACAAGAGAACTGAAGGGGTTCCTGAAGTTGGACCTGATGCTGGGGATCTCTGATGAGCAACCGAAGGCAGATCAAGACTCGAAGGACAGACTCAGGTGGAGCGTGGTCGACCCATTCACTGCAGGAAGAGCGCATATGACTCACTGTGATGCAAACTGCAAGGGTGACATGAGCAGAAATAACACCCAGGGCATTCCGTCTACCTGCAGAGTCGGTTCTTGACCAGAGAGGTGAGGATGCCAGAGAAGAGCTTGCGCAGTGGATGGCTGCTGAAGCATCTCTGGTTTCTGTATGTTACGCTGTCAAATTGAAATATCCATAATGAGTGTGACACATTTCAGTAGGATGGTCTTTTTACAGCCCACAGAAATGCTAAAAATGAGCTTTCGCAACATAATCCAGGTGTTTTTCTAACCAAACGATCGTACTTTGGCTGCAAAAGCCTGCTTATCATCTCCTAGATTTTCCTCAATGACTGTGTTTTATTGCACTTGAATCCTAAAGCACATTGGTGAAAGAGTGAAAGAGGAAATAATGGGGTTAGTATTGAACTTTTGGGCTTCAATAGTTTGGTTGAAAGCTGAAGTGAAAATTAGAGGAGTTGCATTGCTGTGTGTGTTAGGAGTTCCTACCAATTTCAATGGAGTTTTGACTGAAATCAGGGTGAGTAATGACTGATTTTTCATGTTGAAGGGGAACTATTACTTTAAGACCAAAACCCCCACTCCCTGGGAGAGCAAACCTGAATTTTTCCAGCTCCGAAACTTCACTGGCGGCGTCGCTCCCTCTCCTATAACAGATGGTATCATTTTGATGATGCTGGCCCTGAGATCTGGCTGCACCGCTGCATGCTTTACTGTGACTCAGTGCTGCCACCTGCAACACAGGCAGTCTCATATCATACACAAACACAATGAAATATAAGCTGGTTTGTATCATGCTGAAAGTTTGCATTGCATTGGAGCAGAGTCACTTGCTCTTTTTCACCTCTTCTCTGGAGACACTTTTAGCGAGCAAGGACAGAAGTCTCCTGAGGTCGTGAGATGCCCTGGAAAATATCAGTTTATCAGTTCAAAATGCTCTTGTCGGGTCAGGGAAATACATGAGAAAATGTGGAGCAGGCTATTAAAAGAACTGGGGCGAGAAAAAAAAAGTGACCAGCTTACTTGCTGTTGATTCTTGTGGATTTCAGGGTCAACCTCTCTCCTTGTCTCAGTTTTTTAACCGCGTTGGGCATTTTCAGCAGCCCCCCTTTGCTTCCATGAGCAACCTGCAGGGTCAAGTTTGAGATATTTCACACATCATGACATTTACACAGTCTAGGCATGGAAATATCACACAGCTCTGTGATAAAGGGGCTTGTTTTGCTTTGGCTGACAGACACTGAGCTGACTTGGCCTGTTTGAGCTGACTGATACAAGAAAACAGAGAGAGAGAAAAAAGAGAGAGATGAGCCAAACCTCTTCAAAGTCTCACCC
Organism: Myripristis jacobus; assembly: GCA_900302555.1. Lineage (NCBI taxonomy): Eukaryota > Metazoa > Chordata > Actinopteri > Holocentriformes > Holocentridae > Myripristis > Myripristis jacobus. Next base: position 30,364 of record OMLB01051572.1, read on the forward strand.
TTCCCTCTGCACCGCAAAGTTTGCAGGATACAGCTGATTTAGTGTCCTAAATAATCCACATTGCTTCATTGTATCTATGCCATCAGTAGCCTTGAATTATTTCCCTGATACAGCAGACATCCTGGGACGATCCTGGGCAAATGAGAAAAGACAACACTGAAGTTCCTTCTTTTTTTCAGCCAATCCAGGTTGGGAATATTAGCCAGGCCTGGTTACCATGGATACATCAGACGCTTTTGCATTCCGTTACCGGATCATTTTGACACAGGAATGTCGTCGGATTGTTGTATCAATATCTTATTAACGAATTCTCAATAAAACTAAATAAGAAAAATGCCAAATGGATGTATGCGGAAAATAAATGTGGTTGTTTTTTTTTTTTGCAAAAGACATACATAATGTGAAATATCCATGTCCTTGCATCTGTTTTAATTATGCAATCATTTTATGCACGATGGTGTCAATAGTAGGCCCGGATGTATTGAAAATGGTGTGATATTTTCCACAAAAAACTGTTTGACATGCAAAAAGGCGCATCAAAAATGTTCTTAACAGTTCTCGCGAGAACGCGCCGGGACTGAAAGAAAACCCACGGTATCGCGAGATTGCTTGCGCTTCCTTTTGCGATTCACGTAGCCATTTACGCTTCTTTTGCGGCGTACGTTCAGTGTATAAAAGCGGCGTTACGTACATCATATTGCGTATCTCAAGCGAGTAGTAAGAAGGGGAATGTCGGGTTGTGAATGATCGGTTTTTGAGGCGGCAGGGAACGTCAACGTTATGGGTGAGTCTACTATATTCCGCTACAATCAGCAGCTATATTTGTTCACAAAACGTTGCTGGTATTGGCAGCTGTAATCGTTGTTGTCTGCAGGAGGATGGGTGTTGAGACTGTGTGCCTTTGCCTGTATTTAGCTTCTTCAGTTGTCTGAGCAACCAACGCCCAGTCGTCCGACACCAGTTGGATGTAATGCTAGCTGAAGTTAGCCTGCTAGCTGGCTGCATAACCTAGCGGGAGTGTCATTTCCTGTCTTTAGCTAGCTTTGTAGCCATTTAGCCAAGTAAGCGTTTCTGCGTCCGGGCTTTAGCTAAAACCATTAGTCGCCTTGGGATGAATTAAACAGTCCTGCTAAGCACACTTAATTTACCCAACGGGCCAACTCAGTGTGGTTTGTTGGATGAAACAGCTAGCCGTGAATGCTAACTTGTGTGAGCTTGGGGGGGTAACGTTACGACATTTCCTACCTTTGCTAAGTTACTTCATGTGTCGCTTTGAACTTGGTTCTGTGATTTCACCTCAAATATAACACCGTCAGGATGCCTTAAGACTAAATGTAGAGCCATATGAGGGGAGTATCCTATAACTAGACGTAGAGACTAAGTTCCGTGGTGTGTAATGTTAATTTACGTGTGTAAGAGAGGGGGGCTGCAGGCGAAACGTTTTGTACTTCACACCGGCTGATGCAGTGGTCATGATGGCTCAGCATCCAGCGACAGGCAGGCAAAAAGTTAATTTTAGTGCCTATATTTGGAAGCGATGTGGTGGTTAGACAAAATGGGTTCACACTTATTTGAAAATTTAAGTGCAGCAACATTGATTAAGCATTCTTCAAAACACAGCATAACAACACTAAACGGATGGAGAATTGCAAAATACTTCACAAAGTATTGATCAGAACAGACCAATCACTGTTGTTGTCTAAACCTGAAATTAAATATTGTCCTATTGTTGCCCTTTGAGATATTAATATTGCAGGTTGGCATCTATCATATTGTTCAGCCCTACATCTGATATGTTAAATTTGACATTTCACATGCATTTCCACGTTTTGTTTCCCAACAGTGCTGCCTTCAAAGTTCACATTGTGCTCCTAGATAACCTGCAGTGGTTTCCTAGACCCTTCCCTTTGCAAAAAAATGGGGCTAGTTTTCAGCAAACTGAAGCAGTAGGATGCGGCTGAAATTAAACTGCACATTCTTTAGGCAAATCGACTTATTCTTAGGTCATAGCATTGCTCTGAAGAAATGTGGGCTGCTGTTGTAGGCAGGAGATGCTCCAACACAAGGGGCAGAAATCCTCTCCTAGCTTCAGGCAAAAAAACAAAAAAAACAACAACAAGAAACAATACAACAGTGAATGGGCCTTGCTACTGACAGTAAAGGAGCAAGTGGAGTGGAACATGGATCACACTGGCCGTCTATCTGTGGTGTTACGTTAGCACGAAGCGTGAATCATGTAGCCCCGGGCTTTTTACGGCCTGTGAAACTGATTCTGGAAACAGAGTGGTTTATTTGTCAGATGACTGGAAATTGATTCTCTGTTGCATTTTATTTTTGTGTTTTCTCCCTTTGTCTTTTGTTGCCCTGGAATTGCTGCCTTTTCCTACATGTTGGAACCACGTCACATTGATCTACACAAAACAGCTGTAAGTATTCATATGGTCTATATGAATGGAGTGACTTGCCCTCACAAAACAGCGTTTTAGTTTACACTGCACGGCAGTAGGAAGATTAAAAGTTTTATTTAAGCTTGATTGCAAAATGGGGGCATAAGGTTAAATGTCACTGTGGTATGTTTCTTTTTTCCTTTTTATTTTCCAGCAGCAAAAAAATCTGGAGGGGTATGTGGGCTTCGCAAGCCTTCCCAATCAAGTCTACAGGAAGTCTGTCAAGAGGGGCTTTGAGTTCACCCTGATGGTCGTGGGTAAGAACACATGCTGCTCAGCCCTCTGTTTGCCCTTGTTTTATTTGAATCATTTCATTGTATTCATTGCGGTTGGCATTTTAAAGTCTTTCGTTGTGGTTTGTTATTGAGGGAGTGGGTGTGTGTATGTTTTTATATTTGTGTGTGAGTGGGAGAGAGGGTGTGCAACCACATTTTTGCACAAGGGACATGTGTATGTCTCTGTAGTTTTAATCATTGAATCAGAAGAGGGAGGAAACATTACAGTGCCTTTTATTTGACTTTAGCTCCTTGACACTCTGATTCCCAGAACAGAAACATTTAGGTTGGATTCATCCTGAGCTGTGCTCAGCAAATCAAAAATATAAGCATTCTTTTGAAACCCTTGGATGTGGTGGTTGACACGGGGCCAAGATCGTCCTTGGCTAATCAGCCCGTGTTTGGAGGGAAAATGTTTCCTCGGGTCAAAACTATTTCCTGTGTGTGGGACCAACAGAATTTGTCCCCGGCTTGCTTCTAAGAATAGCGCGTGTCCCATTGCGCTCACAACAGTCGGCTTCTCTGCAGGCTATTGGCTTACGCTGCCGCTGATAAATTTCATAAATGGCACCAATTGTTTGCGTGCAGTCTCTTCATTTCTGTTACCAGGTACTCAACATGAGAACGGGCTGTCCTTTCGAACCAGGCGCTTGGATTTAGCTCACTCATGTTCCCTGAAATGTCCTTTAAAGGATGCTGGATGGTGACCAGGTCGTCTTCTGGGGGCTGTAAACACTTTTCTGTTTGCTCCAAATAAAACAGCCTTTAGCCTCATTTTTGGAAATAATTACAGTAAAGTTAGGAATGCCATTGCACTGGACTGCCAGGAAAGGACAGGATTTTCTTTAGGCTTGTCAGTCATATGAATGTTTATCTTTGTTATTACCATGTTGTTCTATTGTGTGGATGCGCACACATTTCAGCTATCCCTGTCTCTGAGAAGCTGTGAGCCCACACATCTCCACCGTGCAACGCAATGCGTCACCGACGTTGTGTGAAAGAATCAAGGAAGGTGAAAGAGGGAGGGAGGGCTGGTATTGTCATCAGCGACTGGCACATCTCACCATGCATCCGTGGAAACACATGACCCGCCAACCTGTTCAGTTTCTCACAGTTCAGAGCAGTGGATTTCACAGGCCTGTCATCACTTAACCTTGCAGCATGTTTCAGAAGCACACACCCATAATACATAGTTGCATGCAACCTGTCAGACGCCATATATTAAAAATAAATACAGCCTCCACACCGTAGCTCCTGTGTAGTCCAAGTTATATTAGGTTAAAGAAAGTAAAATAATTTCGTTATAATTTCCTTCAACAACGCATCAACAAGAAGATTAGTCATTAAAAATGTAATTTTTATCACTTTGAAAAAAGCTTAAAATTAGTCATAATGATTTAGCTGGTAATCAGTTAACGTCAAGATCTGTCCTGCCCTCTCACTCTTGATGTGTAATCTTTCCACAACCATGATCCTAATTTCTTCTGTGGATGCTGTCAAATGAGATCATTGACAAACAGATAAACTATTAAGTCTATAAACCAATGTAATTCCTAAAGTATTAAAATAAATCCAGATTAAAAAACTCAGCTAATCTCTGAAGCCTTCATGCTGGACGTAGATCTGTCATGTCTCACTGTGCAGCATATGATGGAGCACGAGGCGGTATGCGCCTGCTGCTCTGTGTCATGACACAGGTTTGAGCCACAGATGTCAGCAGTCAGCGAAAGACACTCCACCCGAGAATTATTTGCACCTTTCATGAAAATGAGAAAAATGTTTGTATGCAATATATAGTGGTTCCAATTTCTGGAATATACATTACACTAACTGATTTTACTCTTAAAAAAAGAAGCCTCTCCTTGATTACTGTTTTTATAGGAGTCGAAATTATTGGCACCCTAAAGAATATTTTACATAGTGCAAAATAAAGTATTTTCTGAGAAAGGAGTGTCTTTTTTTTTTTGACTGATCAAAAGTTGATCTCATTCTCCAGAAACTTAAATGATGCCTTTCATCGTGCACGGTTTAGTGGAATCTTGGGATAAACAAGTCTCAAAATCAGCTGTTAATTGAAACCTCCATGTCAACAAGCTGTTTGGAAGACTTGGATGAAAGAAGCTCTTGCTGAAAGCAACCCATAAATTCAAGCTCTTTGAACTTTCCCAAGCGTCGTGGGAGCTCCAGTCTGAATCATGTGTTGTGGTCTTGTGCAACCACAACACACGGTTTTGATCATGCACATAATTGGCATGTTTGGTGACAAAAGTTGACTGCTGAAGCACCTGATAGCCATCGTGAAGTGTGGTGATAGATCATTGACGCTTTGCCGCTGCTTGTGATTAATGGCAGAATGCATTCCACGAAGTTGCATGATATTTTAGCCCAGACCTGGTTGCCTCTAAAGGGAGGTTTAGTCTTGGCTGTATATGAATCTTGCAACAAGACAGTGACCCCAAAAGTACACCCAAATCAATTTTGGATTTTGTGTGAGAACACAAAATCAGTGTTTTGTAATGGCCATCTCAGTCTCCAGACTTGAACCTTATTGAAAACCTGTGGTTCTAAAGAAAAGACCATAAGCACAAACCAAAGAACACCAAAGATATTTCATCATGGCGGAGCAGTCCAAGATGCAAGATCCTTCCAGACATTGCAGGAAGAACCTCATCGCTGTTATCCTCTTCAGGGAGGCTTCGCCAAATATTTATCATAGGCAGAATTATTGGCGTCCCTATGTTTTGCAGAAAAATGTGTACTACTCAATAAAAAGTGTTATAACAGTTGTGTTGCGTACAAATCCCCTCCATGTTTGAGGCTAGAAATATGACTCCTCAAAGTTTATCGGTGATCAGTGCATGAAAGACCTGTCAGTCCCCAGGCAAGCATGAGCTGAAACAAAACTGTATTACATGTTGTATCTTAATGACGCAGTTATTTTGGAAAATTACCATAAGGAAACTCATCAGAATAAGTGAGTAGCTGTTGAGACCATTACCTCTTGAGGAAAAAATATTATTTGACGTTACACGATGGGTTTTTAAGGGGAATTTTGGTTGTGATCCCTTTGACTCAGATGTATTTGGGCCAGGTTTGGAGTTTTTCTAGCACTCTGCCAAATATCAGAGGAACTGCCTCCGCTGCTGGCTCCACACTGGCTTCAAAACTCACCTGCGGTTTTGGCCGCTTGGATGAGATGTTCTGAGTTGATTTTTATTCCCTGTCAGTTCACTCTCTGTGGTAGGATCCTCTCTCTCCACCCACACACCCCAACAATTGCTTGGCCTGTACCACTGAACACTTGTACACTCACATCCAAATCATTGGTGGATAAACTGTAACAGCTGGATTCCCCAGAACCCGCTGTCCACCTCAAACAAAAATTGTCTATGCATTACATATGCCCCTGGATTTAGCATTTGTTGTAGGTATCTACATGGTAGTCCTAATCCTAATCTGTAAATAAAGTCTGCTCACCAAAGATCAGACTGTGCCTGCTCAGATTTTACAAATTAAAGTTGAGGCTTCGTTCCACCTTTTATCCATCTAAGTATGTATGTGTTCACTCTGAGGCGCTTTTCTTGTGCACAGCCTCCATTGTCTAAGGCCAGTATTGTAAGGCATGTTAGTTTATTTGTATTTCTTTTATATTTCAGAAGTCCAGTTGACACCCAGTGCAGTGTGCTTGTTAATATCCCACTGTTTATTGCTCTGTGTTTGAACTTTATCTCTCTGATACTTCAGCCCAGTGTTTAATCATTAGACAATACAGTAGCATTGAGATTCTGCGGCATATATGTTACACTTGACTATAACCCTGGTGTAAGCGCTGAGTCGTTAAATATTGACTTGTGGCTGCCAGTCAGAGCGGGCAATGCCAGTGGTCATTTCCACCGGCCTAATGATCCTTTTCATTGGGAGCTTGGAAACCGGGCACACAATGGCCGACCAAGCTTGAGAGGCCTCCCAGACCACACAGCCAGCCAGCTGTAGATAACAAGAGGCATTCTGTGTTGTTGTGTTAGCCTCTATGCTGTGAACTCGGACGGATTATTGCCTTGGACAAATGTCAATGTCATCCCCAGTTACAATGCATGACCTTTGATTTCGTTTTTTTTTATATTGGCTGTGGCTTTAATTGTCTTAGCAGCTTGTGTTGGAAGCCAACAGTGTTTCTTGTGTGGGTGGAAGACGGGGGCAGATGATTGTTTGTCATCTTGTTTCTTTCTCCCTTTCTGCAACTGCTTTATCCAAATATCGCAGTGCATCCATCTTTGTGTCTCCATGTTTTCATTCGAGGCAGTGTTAATAGTCTGGCCATCTTTCGGACTATAGAATTAGAAAAATGTATGCACTTGACAAATCCTGATTCTCCTTTTGCTCTGTTCCAGGCGAGTCAGGACTGGGCAAATCTACGTTGATCAACTCTCTCTTCCTGACAGACCTTTACTCAGGAGAATATCCTGGACCCTCACACCGAATTAAAAAGACTGTACAGGTACTGTGCTGGCATGGAGGATCTGTAAGCAAATACACAAACCTTTGTCAAATAAGATCTTTGATCAGCTTGCTGTTGTGCATCAGGCAAATTTCATTTCATCTTTGTGGGATCTTTTCTGACAACACTATATTACAATTTTAAAAAACAGATTTCTTGGTTTTATATATATTTCTCTGAATCATAAAAGGTTTAGCTACATATACTGTATGTGCATAAATCACTGTAATGTGATAATTCATGCTGATTGGTTGTCGACACTGAAGCACATTCTCCTGTTGTGTGACATCATCATTTAAATATGGCAAAGGGAACTTCACAGGAGTCGTGGGAAAAACCAGAACAGTGACATGAAGATTCATAGTGTTTCAATAAAACTTTAACCTACTTAAATTATGTCGTGCTCAATAAAGAACAGACTTGACTTTATATGTATTAAGAGGATTATACTTGAGCTCTCAGCCTGATTAACATAAATTGGCTCTTGAAGCCCGTGGCTGGGTTAAAAGTCAGTTTCCCCATCTGGTTTAGGCATATCAAACTCACCATCAGCCCCTGCCATAAATGCCTTTATGTTTATCTTCCCTAATTACGTAATGTTGTCCTGAAGCTTAAGTGCCTCAAGTGCCTTCCTTTATCTGTCTGGCTCCTGACTGACAGCGCTGCTATCTCCAGATGGTCATGTGTTTTTCTGGTTTCACAGCATAGTTGGCTAATAGCACAGTGTGGGCCGGCATGTTGCTACATGCAGCTAAGCCTCGGTGTCACTGGTTTCTATGCGATATACGTGGTCAGAGAGTCTGTCTGTATATACCATATAAGGACAGTGATGCTGTTAGCAGGACAGGCTGTGTCTGAAAGTGATAATGATTTGGTACCACTCCTTTAAAGTCTTGGCACTGTTTTTATTTTTGGCCTTATCTAAATCAGACTTTGGATTGAAAGCGATGGGGGAACAAAATGCCCTCTGCAGTGCCATGAAAAACAGTATTAGAGGCCAGATGCTGCTGTCTCAGGCAGAAGTACAGAAGTGAATTTTGCCTTTGTCCTTTCTCCCATGCCAGGTGGAGCAGTCCAAAGTTTTAATAAAGGAAGGAGGCGTCCAGCTCCTGCTCACAATAGTTGACACCCCGGGATTTGGAGATGCCGTAGACAACAGCAACTGGTAAGGATCCCCAACGTTCTGGCTCAGTGAAGATTTAGTGTAGTAGTGTAGTAACTCATTGATTGCATTGATCATAAATTCTGCCAATTTCAACTGCACTGACCCGCTAAAAGAAAGAAATTAGATAAATCCCTCTCACTTTGGCCTTAAATGATGCAAAATGTTTGTGATTCTTGTTCAGCAGTGTTTCATTAGAATAAATAACATTTAAGCAAATATATTGTCATTCTTCACATTTCAGAAGAAAAACATCAGCACTGTGGTTTACAGAACTGAATTGAAATGAATTGGTTCAAACAAAACCACTCTTATATTAGATCTCAACCACTGAGTCAATTAAAATCCCGGTTAAAACAGAGATTGATAGCTCTACACAGATGATATAATTTAATTCATAATACCAACAAAAAGTCATTGACCATTTTGGGCCTTGGTGGTGGTTCAGTTTCATAAATGTGGTTTTTGTATTCTGTAGCTGGCAGCCAGTCATCGACCACATAGACAGTAAGTTTGAAGACTACCTGAACTCGGAGTCCCGGGTGAACAGACGACAGATGCCCGACAGCCGGATCCACTGCTGCCTGTACTTCATCGCCCCATCAGGACACGGGTGAGTCCTGGAGAGAAATACAGAATAAAAAAAAACAAGCATCTTGCTGGATGGTTTTATCTAAGGAGCACATGCGGTTTTACTGTGCTTAATCCCAGTGGGAATCAAAGCCTTAATCAGTATCAGTGTGAAGTTTTTAAACACCGCAGGAGAAAGAGAGGGAGTGAGGAAAGAAAAGACTTGGGAATAGAGGAAGGAAAATCTGGCTGATGGAAGCAAGTAATGCCGTTCCCTGTGGTAGCAAGTGTTGTCAAAGTGCCTTTGAGCCAGGCACAGATCCCACAGCCGCTTCTGGAGCAGCTCAGTCGCCAGTAGTACAAAGCTGTGGTTGTGCAGGGCAGCTCCTAGGTGTGTGTGTGTGTGTGTGTGTGTGCGCGTGTGTGTACAGTAAATGCATGTATTGTGTTACCCTCCCTCCTCCAGTGACTGCTCCCTGAGGCTGTCGCTGTAAATAAAAACTGTTATCAGTCAGCTTGTCTTGTTTCATAAGGGTCAAAACTTGAGGGCTGAAAAGGAAAGGTGCTGGGTGTGACACATAAGGACACATGAGATAGAGACGAAAGAAAAAAGTTGGCACAGTTCCCAGCAGATGACACCAGTAGTCAGATGTTTCACAGAGTGATGACTGGGTGGAATTTTATCGTACATGTATATTATTCTGCAGTTATTCTTGTTATTCCAGTGCTAGTCGGCGATGACCACAAAGCTGCACAAATCATGCTTTCACACCGCTCTTGCCTTTTTGAAAAGTCACTCACGGTAGAGCGTCTCCTGTTCCAACAAGGCTACCACTGATATGGAGCTGGGTAGTAAATCATCCCGGCTCATGTTTGGGTTTAATTTCAAAACACCATTTGAGACTCTTGACCTTTTAAAACACACAAACATTAACTGCTGCTGTTGGCATTTTGCAGGGCAGAGCATGGGTTTGTGGCTGCCGTGTGGAGCTCCGCAGTTTGTGTATATGCAAATGTGCAACGTGTGCTCACATGCCCTTAAAACATGACATACTGTAAACAATGAAGAGGCCTCTGTCTGCCTTTTCTGTCCTCTTTTCTATCCTCTCTCTCTCCCCCCATCATGTCCCTCAGCAATCTGTCCGTCCTCTATGAAACATTGTTTGTATTAGCTTGCCCACTGTACCAAGACAAGCAGTACTTTAGCCTTGAGGATGGACATCGTATGCTCAAACCACACACACACAAACACACACACACACACACACAGCACCAGCTGACAGCACAATGAGCCCCATCACTGAGAGCAGGGCTCAGCAGAGACAATCTACCTTCTATTGAGCCTCCAGCTGGGCTCTGACTGATTTTTTTTTTTCTCCTTTCCCTCTGTGTGCCCTAATTAAGGAAATTACTTGCTATCCTTAGTTAAACATAACCTTCCCACAACTGTGTTTGAACCCAGTCACCAGAGTTTAGTGGGACATTGTGAATATTGATGGTAACCACTCTGACCACTAAAAACAAACAGCTTCATGGTGCATTTTGACTCACACATGTTTTTCCGAAATATCTTGACAGAATGCCCTAAGAGAACCAGATGGAGATTGAAGCTGTATTTTATAAGGGAAAACAAAGCAAAATGCAGAGCAGCCAGTGACAAACTCAGACACAGCTGACAATGACCCTGCTTTCACATTGGCACAAGCATATTGGCTTTGAAAGTATTAGCATGACATTCTGTTAAAATTGTTTAAACTGATAGGAAGAGTCTCTCCATATTTGGTTTGCTTCTGTGGTACCTAAAAAAAAGAACCACATTGATCGTTATATTTTAAGCCAAAAGGCAGTGGGCCCCTGTATCAGTGCTGGCTCCATTCACCATGTTAGGCTTTTGACTCCGGGCATGATAGAGCCACCAGGCATCCTTAACCCCACTACAGTGCACCTTCTCTACAACAGTTTGATTTATTGATCATTATATAGTACGTCCACTTTTTATTTAATTAAAATCAACTACATTGTAAAGAGATTGTAAAATGCTGCAGTGGCTGGTGAGTCAGTATCCATTTCCAGCCAGTATTTAGATATTCAGAAAGTATAGCTATTCAGAAAAATTCAGATGAAATTTCCAAATTACTCCCAGATCTATTCAGAGCTGGTGGTGCCGTTTGCTTTCCAAAGGCAACAGGTGATTGCACACGACTCTGGACTCATTGCAGGATCTTTTAATAAATCCCCAACGTTTTGCCAAGCATATTTCTCACCTAATTTAGACACTAATTCAGCAGTTACAAGGGACAGTACAGTAAAGTCACCAGTTTACACTGATTAATGTGTGTGCTGCAGTCTCCAAATCACTATTTTCTTTTGACCCTAATTTTAAGTCCTCCTGGCTTGAGCCCTGCTGATGCTTCATAATTTCATCCAGTACAATATGATATAGCCTATAGTTTATATATAATACAAACAGCATATAAAAGCTGTGTCTCTGTCTCCCTGCAGATTGAAGCCGCTCGACATTGAGTTCATGAAACGGTTGCACGAGAAGGTCAACGTCATCCCGCTGATTGCCAAAGCAGACACCCTCACCCCAGAGGAGTGCCAACAGTTCAAGAAGCAGGTCAGTGGTTTCCACAGCAGCTTAGTACCGCAGGAGAAGTATCCCAGAGGGTTTTCTTCACTGTGGTCATAGGTACGATGGTGAAGTGGCTCGGCATGAAGCGCAGACTGCGTGCCGTCTGCGAGGTTTTCGGTGGAAACACAGAGGAACACATACAAATAAATGAAATAACTTTGCGTAACAGCCAGTTCTATTTTTGCTCTGAGTGTGATGTGCTGTTCTTTCTTAATGCTAGCTAGAGTGAAGCGGATTAAAGGAGTTCGTCTTGTATGCTTTTGATTTTTGTTGAGGGGAATGACAGAATTAAGTATTCATTATGTTCATTTGAATTTTCTCTCCCTCTGCCAGCGGTTCCTAAAAAAAACCTTCTCTCTTCCTGTTCTGCATTAGATCATGCGGGAAATCCAAGAGCACAAAATCAAGATCTACGAGTTCCCTGAAACAGATGACGAGGAGGAGAACAGACTGGTGAAGAAGATCAAGGTCGGTTATCTGCCACATCCGCACATCATATTACACAGTGTACTAGTGTGTCGAATCCTCCTGTATTAATATTACCTTTTATATTGCTCTGTGCCAGGACAAGTTGCCGCTGGCTGTAGTAGGGAGCAACACCATCATCGAGGTGAATGGCAAGCGGGCCAGAGGAAGGCAGTATCCCTGGGGTGTGGCAGAAGGTAGGAAGTGCAGTTGAGCCAATCCCAGCACCCAGTGATTGCTGGGATAGGCTCCAGCATCCCGTCAAGCTACCCTAATTATAATAAGCCACTTGGAAAATGAATGAACAATGAATACATATAAAACGATGTGATTTTAACCTCTTGCATGATTGAAAATAGTAGTGAAAGCAACACAGGAAATGTGATGCAACTTATTAGATTATACAGATAATACAAATGGACTTAAAGAAAAAAACCTCATAAAAAACAAGAGACAAGCAGCATTGAAAAGAAGTAGCCACAAAGGCTAAATGTGTTGCAGCCTTTAAAGGATATCAGCTTAAGAAAATGCATTTTCTTCAACTGATATCCTTTAAAGGCTGCAACACATTTAGTATTTTTTTTTCATGGCAACTTCTTAGCAACATGGCAGGACAGCATTCCTGCCAGCAGGTACCAAAGTGAGTCACAAGGGAAAAAACACAAATACACAAATAGCAAGAGGCTGTCTTGTGATCAGTTAAAACATGTTCATATATATATATAATATATATATAGTCATTAAGCGGTGTTGTCCAGTGGATCAGAGATGTGATGTTACTCGGGCTGGAGGATACAAAGAAGGTTTTGAGTGCATTTGTAATGATGGCTGACCATGAGAACAAAATGGATGACTGACTGTGTTTTGTTTTTCTTTTTTTCTCTCTCTCTCTTCCCAGTGGAGAACAGCGACCATTGTGATTTCACCATCCTCAGGGATATGCTCATTAGGTACGCTGGAAAAAACAACAACAACTGTCTGTGAACTTAACAGTCCCACATCCATTCCCAGCCTGCTTGGCTCCAGGTTCAAATCATGAAATATGTCATCCCAGTTTGATATGTGGTGCAGGCCTGTTTAGAACGGGGCTTTTTGGGCTCTGATAATGAAGCAGCTGTCAAGAGAGCAGCAGCACCAGTAGTTACCGGTTATTCAGAGACAGAACGGCTTTGCTGTATTGTTAAAACAAACAACACTGGTAGCTTGCTATGACTGTAAAACTCATAAACAGAGCAGCTCATGCTAGTATCCAAGGAACGCTGGCTTAGCAACGCCATAGCAACAAGCAGAGCCTTGCTAGGCCCATATACAGTGTAAATGTATCGGAGCCAAACTGGGCTTTGCTCGGCTCCACCCCATGATTTGGTTAAAATGGGGATCTTTTTGTCCTTTTTCATTGTATTTATTCTTTTTTGTTTGCCCCCAGGACTCACATGCAGGACCTTAAGGATGTGACCAACAATGTCCACTATGAGAACTATCGCAGCAGGAAGCTGGCCGCTGTTACCTACAACGGTGTGGATAACAACAGGGTTAAAGGCCAGCTCTCCACCAAGTAAGTTCTAGACGGAGCATATTCGGCTTTTGGCTAAAAATGTCATCTGTAGCCAGGATAGGAGTTAAAGTTTTTTTTGCCCACCAGCCACGGTAGCTTGCACATCCCTTCATTCACCAGCTTGTTGTTATTTTATCTGCCAGTTATCACTTATAATGAGCCAGTTATCATTTTGAGGTTCTGTTCTATTCCAAAAATCTAAAATTTATCTAAAATGTGTCTCTTTGCTTTTATAATAGTCCCACTCAACAGTAGATAAGTGAGAAATAACCACCAGCCACATGCTGCTAAATTTTTGCTGTAGCTAAGGGAAGTTTGTCGGCTCAGCCAGGAGCACTGGCAGGTAGCCAGTCATCATGTGGAGTTTCTTTTTCTGTTCCAAAAAGCAAATGCAAAAAGCAGCAGCTAGTGAGTATCTGCAGTTGTAGACAGAATAAATGTTTTTCCTGCACTGCAAACCACCAACACAATTTTAACACACCATCCGTGTAGTCACACCTGTATTCAGAAGCGACACAAACCACAACATGTGCAGCTGAAAGTTCACAGTACATGATTTCAGTGTGCTGTACAAACCTCCCCATCCTCCTCTGCAGATGTTCATGCTTTGAAGTGACATGACATGACCTCACATGACTTCTACTTCATTTTAAAGTGTCGTAAATGATGACGTCATCCTGCACTAGTGGGTGTAAATTAAAATTTCAACCGATGAAACCTTCACAAATCTTTAAACATCCCGTCTCGTCCACCTGGCCCTTCAAAGAAAATTGTCCTTTTCATGGGGTCTTGAATCATTGGGACTCATTTGTTGAGACCATTTGTGAAATCCCATCACACAGATTATTTTCTGAGCTTTCAGATGAATCTAACTTTGGCCAGTTGCATGTGTTGATCTGAATGGGATGAATATGTTTGAGCAACATGGCTGCTGTATAGCCTGTGCAAAGCTAAGGCCATATATGCTCTTGTATACCCTAATTTATTAATTTACATGCAGTGACTGGTAATTAGAGGCAAAACTGGATGATTTTTGGCAGAATTAATTTACTTACTGTCCATAGTTCTCAGTCTAGTGATATTTGAGTGACACCCACAATGGATGTTGAATTTGTTTTAGCTTCTCTCTGCGGTAAACTTTATTCAAATGTTGCTGCTTTCTCATTCAAATGAACATAAGCACCTGGATGTAACTCGCCAAGCTGAAATCACAGCTCTCACACTGCTGATGCTAACACACAGCTAAACAAATGATGAGCTCTACTAATGTATTTCACAGCAAACACACAAAATGAATATTGCTTTTTTTCTCATGGTTTTTGTGAAGCATCCTCCTCATCATACATTTTCACAGAAAAGTACTCGGCAGCGCTGGCCACAGTTAGTAGACTGTAGTTCGGTTTTAGTGCATGATCTCATCACTGCATGCTGTGTTTGTGTATGTGTGTCTGTTTTTTTTTATTTTATTTTTGTTTTAGACTTGACACAGTTGAAGGAATGTAAGTGGTCACTTTTTACTGTTTTTCAGACCCTCCTGTAAGATCTCCATTTGTCTCTACCCTGCATCCTTTGTCTCCTATTGGCTCCATTTTGGGCGTCTTCTCTCTCTCTCTCCCTGTTGACAAGGGTCTGCTTTCCCCTCGCCCTCGTCTGTCATAGATGTTTCCAGGACTGACTCAAACACGGGAAAACCGCGAGGAGAACTATTTGTGTATAGCCAAAATTTAAAGCAGTCCTCGTGAATCAAGTTTGATCGCTTTAAATGCAATAGCTTGAAGAAAAGGTTTCATTTTATTTATTTTTTTAAATTACACTGGAATATTCATTGCTGCTTCCACCTGTCTGCCTGGCGTGGGATGTTCGGAAAGGTTACCAGGGATTATAAGTGATTATGTAACACTTTTACACTTTTTCCCTGTGAGGCAGTGCTGTGTGCTCGTGCTGCCTTCCTCCCTCAGATGGTCAAGTTCCTGTTCAACACTTTTCACTTAGTATGATGAGCTGCCTGCCTCGAAAAGGTGTTTCTAGCCTGAAGCTGAGGCGACCAGCATCTGTGAAACCACCACAGGCATTTCAGAAGCACATAAGCAGACTGGGTTTGTTGTGTTTTTTGTCATGGAGGTACTGTTGCGGAAGGGTTTGGTGAGAAGTCAAAAAAAAATTCCATCAGCCACTACTCCTCCATCAGTCACTGATTGCCGTCATGTTTGGCAAGAAGGACTTGTTTAATGAATGATCCTTACCTGCAGTGACAGCAGTGTGTCCAGTGGAAACTAAAGATATATGCAGGACGATATCCTGGTGTCTGTACCACACTTGTGTTAACCGAGTGTTGGGCAGAATTACATTGTTGGAAGATGTGTAAAAGTATCCAGTTACTGAAGTATCCAGTTACTGTTTACAGAAACTGTTATAATATACAAGTTTGTAGCAAATTGCACAGGTTTTACATTCATTTTCACAGCTGCAAGGACACACAGCAGTATAGACATTTATTTAGATCAGATCTGTCCGCCTTATGAGCCCCTCCCAAAAACAAACAGACTTGGAAGGCTCATGGATCCCTTGCTAGGCTGGAAGTGGAAAGACAAAAGCGACATGACAGTGGTGCAGTGACGTTCTTGCTGCCTGACACAAACCACAGATACATCTTTATATTTACCAGCTCTTTGTGTGGCAGCTGTGCTGATGTCACCGTGCTGCACCAAAGATGAGCTTTCAGTTCACTGCTACAGTGTAAAACCTTAATATAAAACCCTTTAGACCTTTTTTAAATGAGAAAAAAAATAACCAGGAATAGATTTATCACTGCTGAAATGATGGTTCGTCCCTCATAATCACTGGTAACCTCTCCAGACATCCTATGACAGGTTTATATGCTCATAAAAAACCTCCCTTGGTTATAAAGAATACTAACCTTTAACTCAGTAACCCCTCTAACAACCTGCATTCACGGGCTTGTTGGTCTCTGTGTTTTTGGTCCTCGTAGGCCTGTCCAGCGGTTTCTTTTCCTCTCGTAGGCCTTGAAGGTGTCTTCTCCCCGTCACAGCCCCGTTGGGTCCTTTCATTCCTACAGCTCTCCGTCTTGTTCTTTTCCCCCCCTGCACCTCTACATGTTGCATTTCCCTGGGAATTAAGGATTAGTGTTGTCACAATACCAGAATTTTGACTTTGCTACCAAAACCAAGTTCATTATCTTACAAATTTGATGCTATTGTGGTGCAGCAAGTTAGAAAAGCCACCAAGCAATGTTATTTTACGTGATTAGCTTTGTATTCCTCCACTGGAGTTGATGCTAAAATGAGATTTTTGCCTGTACAACAAATTGGGTAAAAGTGTGAAAGTGCGCGGCTCAATCTTGTTTAAGGTTAATGAAGTAAAATTGAAATTTTGGTTTTTGTGACAGCACTAAAAAAAAAGGGTGCCATCACTGCTGAAAAAGAACCAGCTCACTGATCAAGAGGTTGGAGCTGGTGATGGAGTGTTAGTGCCGTTCTTAATCTGTGTGTGTGTGTGCTTGTGGTGTGTGTGTGTCTGTGTGTCGTGTGCGCCCCCATGCAGAAGCCCCCTGGCCCAGATGGAGGAAGAGAGGCGAGAGCATGTGAACAAAATGAAGAAGATGGAGATGGAGATGGAGCAGGTGTTTGAGATGAAAGTCAAGGAGAAAGTGCAGAAGCTCAAAGACTCCGAGGCGGAGGTAATACTTCCACACACACACACACACACATACACACACACGCTCTCACATCTGGGTTACAGTCTGCAGCTCATCCCCGGTCACGTAGCTCTCATCACTCTGCCTGGTTTCACTTCCTCCTTTGCAGAATCGTGACACTTCAGTGGGTTTTGGGTGTGATTGAGCTCTGAGAGTTTGTCAGTGGTTGTGCAAATGGATTTTCTGTTTGCCAGTTCCCTCTTTTGCGTTTGTGTTTTACTTGTTTGTCAGTTGGCGAGACAAGACTGATATATGTTTGTTCCTGTAATTACAGTCAGTCTTTGTGCTCTTAGGAACTGTATATATTACACCAAATGTATCCATGATCGCATGCCTGTATTTGAGGAAAAATGTCTGTTTACACACATCATTTAATATCTGAAGAACACATGTAGCCATTATTCAGAAAAAGAAATGTGGATGTAAATATTTGAACCATTTATTACACTAAACACTTTAATCTACACACCGCTGTTAGATGGAAAGATTGAGGGAGACTTCCTCTTCCTCTGATAAATCTGTTTTCTGATATACGTAGAACTGCATTGAAAGCACCGTAAACTGTGCAAAGCCTACAGTGATTTTTTTTTTTTTTTTAATTGAATTCATTCATCTAATATTTACAGTTCCACGGGCCATTAAAAAGTTATGTTGTGTCTTTAAAGAGTCGCTCATCCTAAAAGAATCTCATTCGTTTCACTGGAGAGTTTTAGTGCCTCATTGTGGCTTAAATGTTGTTTAAGAGAGATTCTCAGACGGTCACGGTAAAAACAAAGCAAAGTGAAGAATTAAAATGGTGAAATAATAAATACTACCCTGCCATAGTCACAGTGTCATTCTGTGGGAAACGCTGAAAAGGTTTATACCTCCGCTGAACATGATAGGTGTGTGCTGCAGTGAGTGTTTTTTCTTGCTGTGCAGGTGTATCTTCATCAAGCTTATTTGCTAAAAAACTGACAAGTTCATGTCAGACTTGGAACTGCTGTTTTATTCTTTTCTCATTGGCAGCATGTGGTGACACATTGCTTTCCA
The DNA here is from genome assembly GCA_900302555.1 of Myripristis jacobus. Taxonomy (NCBI): domain Eukaryota; kingdom Metazoa; phylum Chordata; class Actinopteri; order Holocentriformes; family Holocentridae; genus Myripristis; species Myripristis jacobus. The sequence continues at coordinate 48,718 of OMLB01051572.1, forward strand.
TATCCATATCTCACTCACACCTCGTCTCTGCTGTCTCTGCAGCTGCAGCGGCGTCATGAACAAATGAAGAAAAATCTGGAAGCACAGCATAAGGAACTGGAAGAGAAAAGACGCCAGTTTGAGGAAGAGAGAGCCAACTGGGAAGCCCAGCAGCGCCTGGAGCAGCAGAGGCTGGACGCCTCCAGGTACGGTGGTTCTTCTTCTGGTTTTTTGTGGCAGAGGTTTGTGGTTGTGTGCCAGCATGTGGAGTTAGAAAGTTAGAGAGTTTTAGAATCCAGTTTGGCCTCATCAGACGTGGCGGCTGGTGTGAATTCACACTCTGCTCATGTCTGACCGCTGACTTCAGTGACCAAGACAACTGCCAAAACGTTTACTTTACTTCCAATAAAGTGATTCTTGTTATCTGCCAATCAGAGGAGTCTTGGAAATTTAAAGGTGATCTCATGTGACATTGATATTAAGCCTCTACGAAAAGGAAACTGATTGGCCCACCAACAGCACCGCCAACAGGCTAAAAAGCTTAAAGCAGTCAAGCAGTCATGTTTCTGCAGTGACACAGCACACATGCCAAAAAAAAAATAAAAAAAACCTTGATCCAGTAATGAGGGACATCCTGGTTACTGTTGAACTGCAATGTGTGAGGTGATATGTGCTGCACCTGACTGGATTTGTATTTCAACCGGCGGCCATGTTGCACTCATGGTAGGAAACCAGCTCATGTACTGGTCAAACTGGCCTCTTATTTGCCAAAATTGAGCTTTTACTTTACCTACGAACCTACAACCCAGCCTGTTGTGATGAAAGAGGCGCTGCTAGTGATAGGTGTGTATCATTTAGGCTACATTTTCAATATGCTGACTTACAATTACAGAGTCCAGAAATTATGTACTAATTACATATTTTTGTACTAATTGCATTATGAGTGGACGTCCTAAATGAATTATAATAGGCATCGGATACTGATAAAGATAAAACAAACAAAAACAGATTTATTTTCTATCTGATGATCTTTATACCAGTTGAAATCATTTAAAAATTGG
>OMLB01051596.1:12478-27594 GCA_900302555.1 Myripristis jacobus
TGGGCAAACATTTTTTTTTTTTTTTTTTTTTTTGTGAAATCTGCATGTACTTGCACGCACACACACATCAGCCAAGTACAAAGACCTGCTGCTGCTCGTGCGCTCTTGTGGGCAGAGAGCGCAGGCGAATGCTGTGTGTGTACAGTGTGGTAGATAAATGGCACCATGCCAAAGTGGCAACCAAGCATTCTCGATCCACAGTTCGCTGGCTATACATATATACTGTATATATGTATTATAGATATATGTATATTCCAAATGAGATATTCTCTTTGATCAGCGAAAAGCAGAGAGTGTAACTTGCACGCAGTCAGGTCCCCAAACTTCTCCCTGATTTCATTAGGCTAATGAGAGTGGATAACATCAACTGTAACTTTTTCACACCCTGTTTTCCTCCTTCTGTTCTTTCCTCTTTTATTCTATTTCTAAATATGATGATAATGATTGTAGCAGTGGTTCTTAGAGGTAGGGGAAAAAAGTGTGCATGTGTGTGTGTGTGTGTGTGCCTACATGCATTAAGTGCCTATATATTATTTTTCTGTATGTGCTTTTCTCCTTGCATAGTACAGTACTTACAAGTGCAGCTGTTTATGTATTCAAAGATGGAAAGCGATGGAGGCCTCCAATTAATAGCAGTTACATAAACCACCTTTGGACGCCCCAAAGCTTTAATATGCACCATACAAAACCACATAAATCAGCCATCGGATGAATAATTGAGATGTCCTCGTTGACACTCATTCAAACGCCACTGCCTGCAATGGCCTGCTGTCCTCTAGAGAAACGCAGTGTGGGAAATGTGTTAGCGCTTTTCATTTCTACATCAACCACTGGGTTTAGCTGGGTTAACCTGGGAGACTCGTGGCTGTCGAGGCGGTTAGCTTTGCATGCAGACCGGCTCCGTCTCAGTGGCTCTGATTAGCCAGAGGCTCAGACCGCATGGAGATGGGCTTCCATGGATATGCAGATGAGAAGATGCATCCATATGTATAAATGCAGGGTGTTCACGTCTATGTGCCGGCATCGCATTGAAAGACCGATGGTCCGTCTGTTTTCTAATTAGGGCAGTGCTGGTGATCATGTCTGCATTTTTCTTGGTGTCTGTGTGCAGTCTTTGGGAGTGCGTATGTGTGTGTGTGTGTGCGCATGTGAAATGATTATGGTTATGAAAATGACTGGTTGGTGGTGGAGGGAGATAACTATTATGTTGATGATGGTAATGATGAATGTTTTACAATGATGATGATGATAATTACAATCGCTGTCTTGGTCTCACATCCATCAGTCACAGATTAAACACCCGCGGGATAGCACCGAGGCTGCTTTTACTGCTGTAGATTCCAGCATGGGCACCACATCAATTTCAGCATCAAGCCGCTGAAATCTGGAGTCATTTACATTACATTTCCATTTTAGGCACTTAGCTGGAGCTCTTATCCTGAGTGACTCACAACGAGCGGGCAGGTTGGTGTGCAGTGTCTCGCTCAATTGTACTTCAACAAGACACATACGAGCTGTCGATGGACACACATTGGCATCGTAGGGATCAAAGCTGTGACCTTTAAAAAAAAAAAACTTAGTGAAGTGAGATAATCCCACTTGTTTTCAGTGCAGTTTCACTTGTGTCAGGATTTTTTCTGGGAACAGGTTCAAATATGTTAAATCCAGGCAGAATAACGCACATCAGCCCTCTAGGATCAAGAAAATGACACTTGATTCAACAAAGCTCTCAAAACAAGTTGATTAGCATTGGAAGCAAGGGGGATTATCACATCTCATCAGCATTTTTTTTTCTTTTTACCTGATTCACCTGATTGTCCTGAAATAAATATGTACTTATCTGCACTTTGGCTGTGTAGGTTTACTGTAGAGTCTACTTGTGTTTAGCTTAGTCAGCAAATGCTTATGGGAGAGATAAATGCAGCCTGAACATTGTATAAGTATTCCCACTGTTTTTCCCCACTATCTCTGTCATTCCTTTTATCACCCTGCAGAGTTAATTATAATGCAGTGCAGTGCCTATAGTGTTAAGACAAAGGTAGCAACAATAATCAAGATGTTCAAGGCATCACCAGGGGCCTCTAACACAGTACTTTCCTCAACAGGAAATGCTAAAATTTAGCAAATTACTTTTAAAAGTAGCATTCCCCAGCATTGATGCCTAACTCTTGGAGATATGGTTCAGGGGATTTTGCGTTTTGCTGTTTCACGATTAGTGCTACGGGCTGTGTCATCGTGCTGTGCAGTATTTTTCCCCCCTTTAACATCGTTCATATCTTCATATCGCCTGGATTTTTAACGCTGCTTAACATAGCAAAGGAACACTGAGTGGCATGTGTGCATTTGAAGAGCGCCTCGCAGTCAGATCTGAGGTTAAGTCCTGCTGTGGCACTTCATCAGCGAGCCGCCCTACAATAAAAACTTCAAAGGGGAATCGTTAGCAGGCAGAAACGGGATGTGAGAGGCCAGACGAAGACGAAAACCGGCTGAGCCCCTTTTTTCCCCTCCCTGTGGGGATCGGTCAGCGTAATCAGGGTTTGGGTGGATGGTGTTGTCCCTCGGAGGTGGATAGGAGGGGAATACTGCTGGCTGCGCGGGGAAAGTCTGATGATCTCTGCTTTAGCCTCAAGACATCTGATTAGATCTTGGGCTGGAACATAATTTGTCAGGCTGCCTCACCTCCTCTGACTGTCAGCTCTGCTGCTATTTTGACCCGTTTTTAAAAATGCTCCTTTTCCCTTCTCACTGTCTCACTTTCTATCTCGTATTTACCCCTTTTCGTTTTTGCCTCTAATTCCCTCTGCCTTTCAAGCTTCATTTTTCTCATCCCTCCCCTTTCCCCTCCCTCTTTCTTTCTGTCATTCAGCTCCACTTTGCTGTACATCCGCCACTTGCCCCCCCTCCTTACTCTGACTTTCACTTTTACTCATTTGCTCACTGACTTCCTTACGGCGCTCAAAGCCACCCTCAGGACTTGCCAGTGACTCATTCATTCACATGAAAGAGCAGAGAGAAATAGTGTCCCACTGCGAGGGAGTTTTGGATGAGGGTTTTGGGAGGGACGCACAGAGAGGGGGAGTGGGAATGAGGGAGCTGACAGGAGAAAGGGAGCGGGAAGATGAAGATAACAGATCAAGGGAAGAGATTGTGAGCTCGACGGATAAAAGGAAGAGATAAGAGTGTCGGCTTGTCCTGTTTTTTCCTCCTGCAGGGACGTCGGAGACTGTTTTTCCAAGGTAGCTCCCAACTTAGACATGGAGCGTTCATATCTGGCTCCCTCCCGCTGGTCTTAACTTGTGCTGAGTCCTCAAGTGATAAAAAGCTTACAGTGTCTGGTGTATTGATGGTGCACGGTGTGAGGAAGAGAGGGAGAGGACTTGAGAAATAAAGAGCTGTTCTTTCCTCAGGGCTTTCAAAGCCAGATTGCCCTTTGGTAGATTTGATCTTTCCAGCATGCTCAGCTCGCCGTGCCTCAACGAGCAGTTAACCTCCTGATGTTTTGTTCCTGCCCGTGGTGTGTGTGTAGTGTGTGTGTGTGTGTGTGTGCGTGTGCTCACCATGGGCATTCAGATTTTTTTTTTTGGTCCATATATGTCTTTCTCCAGGTGTTAGAGAGAACATATCATCAAGCTCCACTGCAGACTGAAATTTTATTCTTTTTCTTGAAAAAATAAAACATACACTTCCCAGAACGTGCCTTTTTTGGAATTATTACATTCAGTATTACACTAAACAGCACTAATTGCACAAGTGGTGCAAGTTGCCTTGGGTGTCTCTTTTTGTATTTGTGATGTGTAGTTTCTGCGCAGGGCTGCCCCTGGCCTAATTGGGGCCCTAAGCGGCATTTTATTTATTAATGCATAGATTGATAGACTATAAACTTAAGCTAATATATGACCACCAACTGGTCAATTTACCACTACTTTTTCACAGAGGTGAATGCATATGCAGACAAATGCATTAACAAGAAATGGTAAGAGGGCTGCTGGCATGCGCCATGCCCTGTTTCTGCAACATTGCTGCTTGAAACTTGCAGACTTTTTGGCCTGTTGGTGATGCTGCAGATGACCTCTGGATTTCATTTTGCATCCTTCCCCAAACCTGCATTTTCTTTTTTTTCTTTTTTTTTTGTAAACCAGCAGTATTCGAGATATTGAGTGTGAAGTTTAGGGCCCTGTTAGCCTGGTGGTGATCCTGTGGGTGGCCAGTCAGGTTTATAATTAAAATAGTGGACCCCAGTGTCAAAATCCACCATCATTCCCCCAAGTGTCATCCAAAACAGGCCAGTATTGGCTCAGCAATTACTCATGATGCCCCTTCCCAAATCATTGATAATGGATGATAAAAACAACTTAGATAGATTTACTTTATTGATCCCAAACTGGGAAATCACAGTTTAACTTTGCAAGAAGTGAATATACATTGTCTAAAAGGTTGATACTTGATTGAAATGGGTTCTTTTTGTTGTATCACATGTATGCTAAATTTACGAGTGGATCCTAATGAAAGGGATTTAGGTCAGTCATTCTCAACCGGTCGAGCTTGAGGGTCCACATTTCTTCTTAGCCATTAAGCCGTGGTCCAGACATAGGCTAATTTAACAGCCATTCAATTTTATTTTGCAAAATGAAAAGTGCAGTGATCCATAATGCTTTCATGCACAAGTTGTAAAAACACAAAATAAACACAGTGCAATGAAGACTTAAAGCCCAATGACATAATGATAATTAAAAAAAAAATAGGAACAGCAACTAGAGATTAAACCTTCAAAATTGTTTTGTTCCTACAGAGCAGTAGTATGTTAATAGGCCTTGTAACAATACAAACAGGGCAATACATATCAGTTTGCTGAAAAGGATAAAGAGAAGAGACTTTTTCTTGAACTACAGCCTGGTCATGTTATCTCATCTTCAGTAAAGCCAGGTTCAATATTAACTCATATTTATTACAATTCAGTGTGCAGTGCAGTTTTTATCTTTTTTTTCCCACTCAGAATCCGCCTGTGGTCCATCTCTGGACTGCAGCCCACTAGTTTAGAACAATTGGTTTAGGCCCTTTGACATTGTTGTAATTTTGCAGTGCAGATTTTGCAATTCCAATGTGACTGATATTCTCTTCTAGTTAAAGTCAAAAATATTCTGCTTCACTTTCAGACTAATGCTAACAGAATATATAAATAATCACGAAGGGTAATATTTCAATAACAAGGAAAGGTCCAGGTAGCCCATAAAATGTGTGTAAAAATCTCTCTCTGACTTCCAATTAATACATTTTAATGAGAACACACAACCTTCCTCCTTGAAAGTGAGTTGACCTTCCTATTTTCACAGTGTATGGAAGACTAATGGAAGCAAAACAAAAGCAGGCAATGGCTAATATGCATGCCAAGGAATCAGACTTCTTGGAGTATGTTTTTGTAATGTAGGAGAGAGATTGCGACTTGTTTAGGGTTTAAAGTACAATAGAAATTTCATTCCTTAATGTCTCAGTGTTAAAGTACCTACTTTCGCTCACCAATTGCCCATGATTTAGCTCATGTTAAATCTTGTTGCTGTTGGAGAACAAGTCAAGGTTAAGGTAATTGGTGAGGCAGGTTTGAGGTGAGGCCTCCCCCCTTATAAGCCTCCCAGTGTTTTAAGAGCTCGCCTCCACCTCATAAACCTCCAGCAGCCTTCCGTGAGTTGAGACGGAGCATGTAGGACACACTAAAGGTGAATACCTTTATTTTATCTGCCAAAATAAATATCTCAGCTTTTATTGGTGGTTCGGGGGTAGTTAGCCATGTATGATAGGAGAACCGAGGCTGCTTGAAAGCAAAGTCTTGCTTGGCCGATGACAGTGTATAGTTCAACAAATAAACAGTCTTTATATCCCCCTGCGGGAAGTACTGGCAACCTCCATGAAAATGGAAGATGGCGGTAAATCAAAGGCAAACCCAGCCCTTGTAGTCATGGCTCCCAGTCACCTCTACCTACTCCCAAAACACAGGGTTGTGAATTGCCATGGAATTCCAGACGTATTCACTCTGATAACGCCACAGATCCTAAACAAAGATTCATCTCATTCTCCAGACATCATGGAGTTCCTTGGCGGACTCACATTAATCTCAGTCTGACACCGGTTCATTATCTGGGCTGCCTACATTCCTGGTTACCACAACATTGCTGATCCATCGTCCTGTTTCTCATTTTGAAAAATCAGATACTTGGACCCAGAATCAGATTTGCATCCCACATGAGTCCCACCATTTTCAGCCACAACATTCAAGTAGCTGCACTGCTGGGAAACCTCTCAAACACTTCACAAGAAGCTATACTTAACAGCCTCACCCCAAGCGCTCTCTCAGCCTACTTAACCATCTTTAATTGTTTCAAGGTATATCACGCCACATACCAGCTGTTGTTCCCCTCCCTGGACACTATGTACATGTGCAGTTTTATCACCCATGCTCATTTCATCCAAAAATCCAGTCTTCCACCATCCAGACCTACTTAGCAGGAATCAACTTCTTCATCAAACTAGTCACTGGCGGCTATTGTCCTTCTACCTCCCATTCCCATGTTACAATGCTACTCTTATGAAAACTGGAGCCTGTTCTCACAGTTTGCTATTCACTGCTGATTTTCTCAGCCTCTGCATTCGTTCTTTTCATTCAGACTACATATCCCCTATGGTGAACTTAACCCTAGAGTCCATGTTCTTGCTGGCTTTTTTTTGACTTCCTAAGGTGCTTTGAATTTACTCCAACTTCACCTGCCTGTATGCTCCTCGTCCTCCAGTCTATTTGACATCACCATTCAAACTTGTGACTATCTCATATTCACGCTCCAAAGGAGTAGAACAGACCAGCTGGGAACTTCTTTCTCTATCTATGTTTACCGCCTCCACTCTTGTCTCAGGCCATACAAGCCACTGACCAACGACAACAAGCTCTAGGTATGCTGTCAACCCATCACCTAAACACCCACTCCTGCTCACAGAATCAGGAAGAATGGCCACTCAATTCTGGTTCCAGAGGTTTTTTTTCCAAAGTGCTTTGCGTTTCAGGCATATCTTCAAAACACTATACAAGCCATTCTTTCCATAATGGCACAGCGTCCACAGTAGCCAGTCTGGGCATCTCAGATCAAACCATCCTGGTCATCTCAGGCACATCGCACCTACATCCACGACAATCTTAATGATCTCCATCAGCCCACACTCAGCTGAATGTAAATCTGACTCTTTGAGAAGTCTGTAATCAGCTCAGGGGAACCTCATCTGAGACAAACCCCCACGCTGCCTCTGCCTGACTTTTAGTTCCTCCCAGACCAGCCTAACCATTCTCCTTCCACCTTCACCCGTCCCCTTTACGTCCACTCATCCCTCCTCGACATCCAGTACACCCTCTATTTTCATTAAACCTTTAAATGACATATTGTAGTCGCATGGTCCTTGCCAGTTATTATGGTTCAAGTGCCACCCACTGCCTCATCAGGTCACCACAATGATGTTCACAATCATTTGTTCATTTGCTTGTTGAATTACTGTGGACTGACTCATTCAATTATTCATGTCTCCCTTCAGTCAGTCGTATCATTTAAAAGCAAGCGCAGACATCAAATGAATGCCCAGTCTCTTTTCAGTCCTCGTCTATTTCTTCATCTCCCTCCCTCCCCCTTCCACCTATTTTTCTGATTTTTTTCCTCTTTATCTTCTTTTTTAAAGCATTTGCTTCCTCCCCCTCCTCCTCCCTCCCCTTCCTCCTCCTCCTCCTCGTCTCCTCCTCATCTGGATCTGCAGGCTCCTCTCAGTATCTAACTGTGTGAGATGTCAGGAGCAGCGGTGTTCCAAAATAAACACCATTACTGAAGTCAGGGTAGTAATCACCCTCTCTCTCTCTCATTGTCTCTGTCTCTTTGCTCTTTCTCTCTCTCTTCTCTGTCTTGCTCTCTCTCTCAGGCTACCTCTCTGTTTTCCTTACCTCTCGTCATTGTTTTTTTGTTTTTTTTCTCACTTTATGCATTTTCAACCAACCGCTGATGGACAGATTTGAAAGGAAACTCTGCCCTGTTTGATGACTGCACTGTGAGGACTTTTATAGGTGGAACCTATATAGGTGGAAAGGTAGCTCCACCCTATATACACTACCTAACAGCCAGCTGTTATTTTGTATGATGTTGTTTATTAAGGTCTGTGTTTGGGCCATCTCATTGATGAAGGCTCATGCTGAAACACATTAGAGTGTCCTATCAAAGTTTTAAGGTTTTATATTGTTCAGTGAACCAGCCACTGTATTGATTTTTGAAGAGTGCCTTGGACCTTCCTAGGACCTCAAGCTGACAATTAACAACTCCACTTCTTACATTACTGTAAGCGCAGTGAAAGCTATTCACCACTCCCAAAGCAAATTCTCTGGTGTAACGTTAAAGTGTAAACTCGGCAGCAACAACACACAAAATAGGAAACGTTACACTTCATAACACATTATATTAATAACACGATGTACAGGCTGGGCCTGAATGGGGACCAAAATCTGAACATGTAAAAGCCCTGATTTAGGGTTTATAATTCTCAATCTGAACTCCATTGGGCTCAGATTATGTAGGCTAATTATTCCAACAGGTATGAAGACAGCAGGCAGACGGGGTCACACACAGCACCACAGTTAAGTGCTTCCACAGTATTGAGTATTTGCATGCCCAATGACACGAGATGGTCTCATCTAGGGTAGTTTTTTTGCTGTAGGTTTCTTTCTTTCTTTCTTGCTTTCTTTCTGCCTTTGTTTGTTTCTTTGTCTTTCTTTCTTGTTGCTCACACCCTCTCTGTCTCTGTCTGTGATCGTTAAAGACCATCAACTAGTGCTCAGCTTCATGACATCAGCAAAACCACATCAGAAACAGATGTCAGATTTTGATCTAGCTCCAGTCATCCAAGTGAAATCATACACTGGTCAGGTCAGCAGTCAGCCATTTTGTGTCTATGCTCGGCGGTTGCAGAGTTTTCCAACTGTGAAGTGAGCAAGAGGGCTTTCTCTGTGGCTCCTGTGGAGCTGTAAATGGGTTTGCACACAGCTTTTACCACAGTTGGACTCCTACAGTTACCCTGCCTGTCAGATCGGGGAACAACAGACTGGGGTCTTCTCAGAAAGCTACAGCAGGGAGGGAGACACCATTGTCATCTGCGCTCTCTGCAGCTCTCACCATGACTCACCATTACTTCTGCCTCCGCCTGGTTTTTGGAGTAAGCTCAGGCTACAGACCCGGTTAAATGTCGCACAAAGAAAAAACAGCAATATTCTTCCATAGATGCAAGGTTCAAATTCATGTTTTTAACTTAATTCACAACATGGAAGTGCTGAATCCCTCAGGAGGCTACATCACTTTATCTACTAACCAGGATAAAGCAATGAAGTTGTGCTTCCATAGTTCCTATTGCTTTCTGTATGGAGTTTGCATGTCCTGCCTGTCCTAGTGTGGGTTTACAATGGGTGCTGAGATATGCGCTTGCAGACTTTAAATAGTGCATTGATATGAATGTGAGTGTGGACCTGTGAAAAACTAACAGCCACCAAGGTGTCAGCTAATGGGATCCTAATAAATAAATGAACTTCTACATAGGCTGATTGAAAACAGGCACAGTTTCTTATTTTTTGTATTTTTAAATTTTATTTTATTGTATTTGGCATTTTGTAGATACATTTAGACACGCACACACACGTACATTCAGGAACAAAATTTGTGTACTGTTTGTGCTTCTTTGAAAAAATACAAACTTGAATTCATTAGAAAGGGTTCAAGAGAATTTCATGCTTAAGCAATTTTTAAAAGTGGTAGCAGCAGTAGTAGTTTGAGTAAAAACATTAGTAGAAGTCATGATAGTAGTAGCAGTAGTAACAGCAGTAGTACAGGACCCGTTTTATTAGGAGTAAAATTAATAGCTGCAGTAGTTGCAGTAGTAGTAGGTGAAGTGAGACTTGTAGACGCTATAGAAGTTGTAGTAGTGGTAGTGTTGGTGTGGTAATGTAAGCAAATGTGTTGAAATTTGACTGGTGCTGACAGCTCAAGCAGTGAGAGAGTTAAATTAATTAAGTACTGAAAAAGTGTCCAGGAAAAGAGGAGGAAGAATAAGCAAATGAAATAGACAATGTTTGTGTGTGTGTGTGAGAGAGAGTAGAGAGAGAGAGAGAGAGAGAGACTTGCTAAAGCAGGCACACTAATAAACAGAATATCAACATAAAGTAAGAGTGCCCTTTCCTTACTCTTAGCCCGCTCTCGCATAATAATATTGTGCTGTAAATGTCACTGCTGATCTATACAAATGATTCCGTCGGACTAAAATAAGCATCTAAATAAAGCTCAGCATTGGACTTTAATGGTGTGACAGAATAAAAACAACAGCTAGGGACCAGGATGATCACAGTTTCTGCAATGAAAGTAATTCTTGAAAGTGACAGGAGCATTTCTGCTCTTTTGTGGTGCAGGAACATGATGACAACCCATCTAAAATATCCTTGAAACTTGAGACTTTCATTTCAAAATCCTATTTTGCTTCTACAAAGTAAAAGTGATGGTATGATTATAAAGCACATGACTCATTACTGTTACAGTTATGCATCTTCCTAAGGGAAAAATCCACCCTGACACACTGTTAAAAACAGATATTGGTGATGTAACTTGCATTTCTAGTCCCATTATGTCACATTGTAGTGTATCTTTATTCCAAATGTCGACAACATGGCATCACATTGAGATGTTTCCAGTTCATGCTACAATGCAGTTTGATAGCAGTGATTTTTCTTAACCATTAATAGTAAACATCAGGTTTTGTTGTCCATCCCTCAGAATCAAAGACTTCTTTCTAGAGCCGCTATTCTGCACCAACATTCAGCAATCACACAGGGAAAAATCCATCACAGAGGAGGCACAGAAACCATTTTCACCACCTGCTTCAGCCTCAGTAGACCAGAATGCCACAGCACAAGTTCCATGATGATTAGGAATGGCACACTTTTTCTCAACCCTTCACTCCTCTATCGCAGTACTCTCCAACTACATCTATAAGCCACTGCTGCATGCAGCAAATTTATCAGCCCTCCTCGGGATGTTGTTGAACAGCATTTTGGGAATTGTAGGAAATCAGTAATTGAAGTAGAAGTTCACAAGGCAGGCTGAGGAAGAGTGGATACACCGAAAAAAGTAAAGTGCAACACTTCACCATGAAATAACTTTGTTGAACATCATATATTGGTGACATTTAGCAGTGTAAGAGTGTACAATGGGGGAGTTTTCCTTTTATGTTGGCTCATTATCAGGTCATATTTTTATCAGGCGTATTATTATGCTCTCTCAAATATCCTCCTAAGACATTTATATACAGACAAGAGGACTTTATCCAATACAGTTAAGCTTTTAACAATAGCCAAAACCCATCAGATCTTGTCCGCGAGGTCTCCTCTTGGCTGTGAACCGGGATAAGAGGACTGGCCTTGTTTGAAGATGGCTTTTATTAGTAAAATCACAGCGCTGGTCCTCAAATATTCATCGGTGCTGCAGTTTGGACGTCGCCCCGATTTCGCAAGCAGATAATGAAAGACTTAATTTGTGATTAGGAAGGAGGAAGAAGCTGGTAGCTGTGTGTAGAGGCTAATGTGTTGCCATAAATAAGTATGCCAATGAGACCGTCTAAAGTGGATTAAGCTTGCTCTGCTAATAGTGCCGTATGTGAGGAGCCATTTGATGTCTGAGGGAGAACAGACATGCTATACGAATGGCTTCATCAGCGGATCTTTTATGCTGTAATGCAGCCATTGATGTTCATTATGTCGACCCATGAGACAGGCTGTATGTGGCTGTGTAACATGTGAATCAAAGTCAAAATAATTTTGCCATGGAGCATTATTTTAGTCAAATAAATGCCACACACGTCCACTGAAGTGGTACGTTTAGGCCTGTGAATAAGCGATACAGTGCTTTCATTATGGAACCTGTCAAAACACGGTGAAGTTTTCCTGAAGATACATTTTACTCAAGCATGTACGCCTCACACCCACTGAGAGGTCGGTGAATCATGCCGCTCTGTGTCAGCAAGACACACGGCGCATGCAAAAAGTTAAACATCGCCAAAATCCATTACTTTGTTTGACAAAGGACCATGCAGGCTTTATGGCCAGTCATTTGTCATTTTTGACAGGGCTTTATGTTAAACAGGCTGTATCTCAGCAGGATATATGGGATGTTGGATTGCACAGTCAAATACCTTTTGTTTGCTTTGCTCGGATGTTTAATAATGCACTCCATACATCAAAAATGTATGGAGTGCATTATTAAATGTCCTGTCGTTGATTTGTATTTCTCAATGTATCCTTCAGATTTTCCACTTTCACGGAACGAGTTAGTCAAGTGTGCAGATAGATGTACACTCAGATTTTGTACTAATTTGTCAGTATTTGAGAATGTGTGGATGTGTGAGTTTATGAAGGTGTCTCATATTGAAATGTCAGGTAGCTCATTTATATAAAATAAATAAATAAAATAAAACCAATTAAAGTTTTGAATAATATTGATTTAGATGATTTAAACATTAATCTAGCTGCTGAACTCAGCAGGTGACATTGATAAAATTCCTTTAATTTGCTGTGATATATCACCAGCTGAAAGTTTGATTGTTCAAGGTGTGAACAGACAGGACTTTAATTTTATTATTGATAGTGTTTGATGTATAGTCCTACAATGGAATCCAGCATTAAGTCAAAGCACCTTTTACTAGTCCTGAGGTTAGTCGGCTGAACAAACTCCCTCCCTCACTTTGATCCACACACTCACACACACACTACATCAACTCAGCGCTTTTGCCAACTTGCAAAAATCAAAGTTGGTAAAAAGTTAGATGTGCTTCTCTGGGCCATATAGAAAGTGCAGAGATGACAAGTCTTCAGTCCATTAGACCCCTTGTCTGCTCCGATCTCGTCAACCGCCACTGTCATCCTGTGGATACCAGACCCTCCCTTCAGCACGGCTGCTCTATATGCAGTTTGTTTCAGCCAAGCAATACGACTGGACAAAGGCACATTTTTTCCATATTGTACGATGTCACATACATGCTGTATTCTGTATCTGCTGGTTGCAGCACTTAACTGAAGCAATATCACACTTCTTTTGAGTGAACTATTCAAACCCAAGATGTTGTTATTTTATGGTTGCACATTTTCAAGAGAAAAGATTTATATGTCTTGGCATCATTGTATACACATTTCTCTGTAATTCAGCAGGACAGGACATTTGGCATTATTGGAAACCTCGGGATCTCCACCAGAATTTAAAATAAAGTTCTATGGCTTTGAACAAAGCTCACCAATGTAATATGAGTATGAGGACAAAACTGCCAGTGGGAAAGTCAGGGTTGAATTGCCACAGTAAAAGCCTGGATTGAAAAAAAAACGAAAAAAAAAAAACCCTTGGCACCTGGTTACTTGCTGCAGAGTGGAGGTGAAACTGCGGTCATTAGTTCAACTAAACTGTGCAAAATTTAGTTTGATAGCCTATCATTACTTTAAAATGTCCAGACTAGCATACTTGTCTGTCACTGCAGAGCACTGATGCAGAAATATTAAGAATGAGACATTTAGGTCAGCTGGCAGTGTCAGTCTTTCTAAACAGCACTCTGAAATCAAAATGTTTTCCATATTTTGTCATGTATTCTTGTTATTACCACTTAAAGGTACCAGCTACCAGTGTACTGCTAACACTTGCAGTTTGTTGTCTACATTTAAAATCCCAGACCCATTAGTTAAACTCTTGACAAGCACTGTCCCTACATCCCAAACTGCAGACTGCCTTATTAGAGCCGCTCATGCAGCCGTCGTCTAGACTGTGGCTGTAATGTGTGAATGTGTGTAGCTGTGTGACTATGAAGCAAAGCATTCCTAAAAAAAAAGAGCATGCATGCTCAGTCAACTTTATCTGACCTCGAGTCCAAGTGAGGATTTTAAGTATAAAAAGTTAATATAAAAAAGATAAGTAACACTATAAAATTAGGCTGACGACTGTACATCTCTGAGCAACCTCAGCTGAGAGGAGACATCTAAAGGTTGCATGGAAAGCAGCTTTGTTTCCATACTGTTTTGTATCATGTAAGTGAAAGCAGCTGTGTCTGACTTCTTGCTGATGATGACGGATGATGGACACATTCAGGGCTCTATAGGGCTTGGGGAGTTGGATGTGTTTGTGCCGTGGACAATTGAGGATGATGGCATGCTGTTTCTTGTTGCTCTTGATGTTTTTCATATTGCTCTTCTTGCCTTTTGCCTTTTGTTTACTTTGTGCTGTGATTTGCCCAGCATGGAAAAGCTGTGCCTATTTAGTCCTTGTCAATTTTTAAATCAATTTGTGTTTTTGTGCACCTGAATTGAATCTGCACTTTGTTGCAGTCTAATGGGGGGTATTGTCAAAGGAATTTCTCAAAACTCTCTCTCTCTCCTCTCCTTCTTTTGTCTCCCTTTCTTCCCTGTTTGCTGCTGTGAAAATAGGACCCTTCTGTCTTTCTTTCCCCCTTCTACCCCCATCTGTCTTCCGCCTTGCTCCCTCTTAATTGTGTCTGAACAAAGCAGCTAATGGTGCATGGAAATGGTGGCAACATAGTCATAACATCTATAGGCAGTCTCTTTCCTCTGTCTTTGCTTTGTGTTGCAATGTGTAAGAGAAAAGAGAAATATAGAAGGATGAAAGAAAGGCATTTTCCACCAGTTCTAAGTGTAAGAACCTAATGATAAATGTGTAATGTGCAGCACAGAACAACCTCAATAAAATATTTTACCCTTTTAGAAGTGGTCTGATGATGACAGTCAAACTGGTTAGTTATTTCAGGCTGATGTTTCCATTCTCAAATGTCACAGTGACCATGGTGATTATTAATGGAGATAATCGTGTAGTTTTACATTGCATCACTGTTGCTGTTGCTGATGATGGGCACAGCCTGATTTTGCCAAGTGCTGTTCGCCTAAACTCAACATTTCTCAACATGAAGTGAGGGTTACTTTTGCAGTGCATTATTTTATTTCGACTTTATTTAAGATTTAGAACATAAGAATTTCCCAGTTTGGGATCAATAAAGTAAATCTATCTATCTATCTATCTATC